>JAFMTC010000011.1:616333-657234 GCA_018845635.1 Nicrophorus orbicollis | reverse complement strand
GCTAAGTCACTTTGTTATTACATATTTATTATAAACGCCTATTTGTAGCTAAAGACGCCTTATGGTTGCTAAGTCACTCAGTTATTACATATTTGTTATAGACGCCTCTTGGTAACTAAGGACACTTCAGGGTTATTAAGCTACTTTGCTATTACATAATTTGAGATCGATATTTCTTTCAAATGAAAATAATCGACTCGTCTCTTACATTTATGTCATAATCAATGAAGAAACAACAATAATTGCGAAATACGTTGATTATTGCAAAAGAGCATTCGGGTATCGATGATTAAAGTGTGGACTGATGTGCTGTGCACTTTGCGAATGAAATAAATGAATATCTAGCGGACATCGTTCGCTGTTGGGCAACGATAGGAATGCTTTGTTCTTCGTCGCCGTTGTCTCTTTTTGGGTTTAAACATGGTGTTTGTTGGGGTATTGCGGAAGAAGGTGGAACAAAACGAAAAAGTCGTCGAAGAAAATGAAATAAATGGAAATATCAGTACACGACAACAATAAGGAAAGCCGGGTGTAATTCATAAGGTTGGCAACCGGCTGAAAGCATTATCGTTTGGTAGCTCACGATCCGGTCGTAAAATTATTCATAAATCGAACTGGAGGTTTCATTCTAACCGCCGTTTCTTTATAACATCAAATATATTCATACACTATTTCTTTTTTCCGTGTTCCTTCCTCTACCATCATCAAAATGCATACCTAAGATAACTTCCTGCAAAGATCTAAAAGACATCAAATAACTACTGTAAATATACATAGTCTTTATGAATCGATTACCATTTCAACTTACATGATGAGTGATACTAAATGTGTGGGAAGTTCATCAAATTACTTGTACTTACGCAAGTAACTAGATATAGTTATTTTAGTTGGTAAACTTTTCAAACTATTTAACGAAAGAGGTATAACAGTCAATTTTCATAATAAGTAGAATTATAATAATAACCATATTTAACAGTCACATAAATAGGGGGAAAAATCAATAATAAAATGTGAAACATGAGTAAATTATATTTCTTCATTAACTCCACATATTTCATGTTAACGATACAATTAAAATTATTAATTACACGTCGCCCGTACTTTGTTCTTTTCTCTTGATTATTATTACGTAATTATCTAGAGAATCGCGCACGCGATCCACATTTTTATTACGCAATCTTTTGTGATCCTCCGCCACTATTTACCACCAAGTCGCTCCTTGCTTAACGCTCGTTCAGCCTTTCATATTCGTTTTTCTTTCTTCTCGATCGTTGCTTTCCAGTGGATAAAATATAATGGACAAATATCTTAATTATCATCGCACGCATCGAGAAGAAGTGGAGAGGACACAAAATGGGACACATTCCACAGATCGGAGATCGGCAGCTCACTAACAGAGGTTCTCCTGCCCCTTTTTTTTCTCATTCTTTTTCTTATTTAATTAATATCCGAAAGTTAATCTCGCCGATCGGAGATCTGGTAGATCCCGCGCGCGGAAAGCCGAAACCAATTATGATAATTGCGTTTCGAAAATCCATTAGGTATAATCACGGAATAGAGAATTTAACAGAAAGAAAAAAGGAAGACGTAATGAAGAGTAAAAATAACTGCACTCTTTAATTACGCAAATTTCATCGGTTTTGTCGTTTCAATTTACAATATTAATATGAAAAACTGAAGACGGCGGAAAATTGTGTAATAGTTTTCAATAATTGGGCAATAATAACTGCAATTTTCTGTAGTTTTACTATCATTTATGGAAATTGCTCATTATTTTGTTTTGTACGAAAACAACATTAGTTTGTAAAAAGTAATTATGATGATTTTCATGATAAATTAATAAACTTCATGAAATCGGAAATTTTTCTGAAGTATATGAAAATGTTGAATATTAGAGCAGAAAGACCTCGGTCAACAGGCACAATTAAGATGTTTAAATAATGTAGCATATTAAAATTCAGTATTAAAATTGAAACTTTTATATATATATTGATTATTGGCTATTGACCAAAACATTTTGTCTTGCAACGCCGAAATCTCTCCGTACCCAAACGTTCCTCCCTTCGTATCATCACCAGGATGTGCATTCAAACAACTCGCTCCATGACCTCCTCTATTCCAAAACCAAAATTGTTCCAGTCCTCGATAGATACCTCACCTTTTCCCTTGAATTCATCTCAAAAGACTCCAATTTATCCTCTCTCTCTCCAAATTTCGTATCCCTCAAGATCCATCAACCCCTCCTGAATATAAGTATCCCAGACAAACCCTATTCCAGTATCTATTATCCCTATGTCCCTTTCCATTCCCAGAGGCTGCCTTTTTTTGTATAATGTTAAATTTTGATCTTCTTGTTCATTTAGTTTATACATTGTACATAATATTCATAGGTGGAAAGACCAATGGTCGATAGCCCTTTGGGCAGCCTTTTCTCTTTATTATTATGTTTGGTTTTTATGTTTATGTTTTAGATTAGATTTCGAAATGCATACTAACAATACAAAAATAAAATCACAAAACAATACGATTCTCCAAATGATAGTTGCATAATAAAATACAGTAGTAAACACCTTCAGAATGACTATATAATTTAACATTATCAATTACTTTCTTGTTATTTCAATTTTTCTAAAGTATAGTTATGAAACAATCCATGCAGCAAATTAATCCGAGAGGGGTTCTCTTGACATTTCGCAAATTGCTGATTTTATTTTATGCGGTTTTTTTTGTTTGCAAAATGATAAATATCGTGCGTAATTGACTTTAATAGATATTGAAATTAGCTGCAGCAACTCCATGCATGTGCTTCGATCACAATGTTTCTGAGGAAATAAGAAAAATACGAAGTAAATTGCAAAGTATCATTATTATGATTAGATAATGCGAGTAGTGTAATTGGCGTGCATAAATTATGCATAATTCACGCACGGTGGGGGGGCTTACAACTTACCGTGCACATATTTATATTTCTGGATTTACAATATTAAATAACAATTAAGTGCTAATAAGCGATTGTTAATTGAGATTTATATTTCCCCATATATAACGCTCTTAAGCGACGATTACGTTTGGCATTTTAAACGTTTCCATCTGACATTATCCGCATACATTATCAATATTATTATTGGTAAATTATCCTTATAGTTTATATTATATAGGTATTAAATATAAAATTCCATCGCGTGGTCTCCATTAAATAAGTAGCGCTCCATTTAGTCTGCATTTCGTGCTACAGGCTAAACTTGTATGTTACTTGATATTAAATACTTCCTGAAGCAAGTTCTCTTTTTTAAACGTATAGTTTAAGAAATATTTAATGTTATAATCACTCGAATCATGCACGTTTAGTTTTCATGATTCGTTTAATTCGTTTAAAACACTTAAGTTATTGAAAATATCCAATTTATTAATCTTTATTTGAAATCAGTAAAATATTAATATAGTTTTTTTTTTCGTATATTGTTTTGTAACTACGTTGGATCCGTAAAATATTTTGAGTTGCAGTTGCAAAAATAATTACAAATGTTTTATAAAGAATTGTAAATAAGAAATTGACTTTTAATTTTAAATTAGTTTTATACAAATTTGGTGGAAATTCATTGAATTTGCAATAATTTTTCATAAAAGAAGCATTACTATTTTCATTTTAAATACTTTTTAACTAAATTACATTTTTAATTATCAATTTAATTTAAGATTTCATTTCATAAGTTTCTTATTTCTTTCATCGAATTTCAAATAATTGTGGAATATGAAAACAACAATAGATAATTGCGTTATGAAATATGTTAATTGCGAAAAGCAAAATTAATGTAGTTAATAGCAAAAAAATAGAAATATATTCATTAAAATTGTTGTAAAAAGTAATAAAATTAATAATTTACAATGTACATTACAAATTAGTTGCATTCAGTGATGTATCCATTGGGTACAGTCCTCACAGTCCACAAGAATCGAAAATTTGGGTTTACGGTATAATTTTTGGAGCCTACAAAAAATATTAGATTTTGAAGTTAAATACACAGAATTTATTGCTATTTTACTAAGATATGTTTAATCAATATCTTAAGTATCTCATAATCTTAATGCAGTTCCGAATACATCAATAAGTACAGAATAAAATGAATAAATAAAAATATGAATTATGTATATGGAATATCAAATACAGAGGTAAAAAGATCTCGGATGATCCCACAAAATTCTTCAAAAATCAATTTTTTTATAGTAATTTATCAAAGACAATATACACCCAAACCTAGCTATACGGCCGCTCTTTATACGGCATTTCGCTATAACGGCCCTCTTCAATTAAGGCACGTTTTTCGATTTACGGCCTAAATTGTTTCGCTATAACGGCAAAAGAAACTTTTTCAATGTCGATATATCTAAATGTTGCCAACGTTGCGCAAGCGCAATAATTGATTCCTTATACGGCTTTTCGCTTTGCGGCCAAGTTTCCTGGAACGTATCTAAGCCGTAAAGCGAGGTTTGGGTGTATTAATGCAATGCAGAAAGACGGTTCAATTTGTGACCAACAAAATTGATCAAATAAGTGCTGGCTTTAGCTAAACTGTTTAACAATTTGTATTATTTATTATTCACAACTTTTGCAAATATTAAGGTATTTCGTGCTAATTTTTATAAATTAAAAAGATAATTAATAAATGGCGGAAAAACTGTGATCAATAGCCTTTTGTAATAGTTTTTTTATGTATTGTTTTGTGACTGTTGCAATAAATTTAATTATTATTTATATTAAATGAATTGTAAATAACTGAAATGCTGTAGTGAGATAAAAACTATTGTTACCCTCATAATGATATACAGTGGAAATAAAGTTTATTTTCATCTCCAGGTATGTGTTGGAAATGTTCTCCCCTGTATCCACTATGTGTCAGTGCGCATTTTACTTTTTTTTTGAGACTGACGCAATTGTGAGGTTTATGTTGTGATTAGTTGCGGCGTTTCATCGGGAAATTTATGGTTTTCTCGTCGATGTTGGCTGCTTTCGAAACGAAACAAGAGACGAGCAGAGGAGCATCGAAAGAAAGATGGTAAAAGAAGAAGAGAAGAAAAAAGAACATATGTGCAGTGATTTGATATAAATTTCGAGCTGCGGGTTTGAAGTAAGAAGAGGTGGATGGGAGAAGGTTGGAAGGATGAGGATGGGAATAAAGCCGGCAGCACAATATATACATTGTCGGTATCGTACAAATGGTTAGATACGTAAATCACTCGGTCGGTTCCCTGTTATAAATGGGCATTCATCCTATTTAAGGAGAACAAAAAACCGGCTAATGAATGGCAATAAGTTAACGGGTGCTCATGTCAGCGCCCGTTCCAGCTCCCAGCGAGTGAATGATGCCAGACACAAAGCTTTTAAATCAAAAAAGAACGAAATGAAAGGAAAACAAAAAGGATGGAAAAGAGAAGAACTCGAAGAAGACGACCAAATCGAAGCAGCAGCAGCAGCAGCTATGTGGGACGCAGTTGTATTCCACTGTAATATCGAGGACAAATTGCAGATTTATTTCATTGCCCATAATCACATTGTATCTTGCTTTATAATTAGACCTTTTCATTAAGTGATGATACATCCTATTCAGAAACAAATATTTGATCAAGTTAACTTTTCATCAAATCGCCCAAATATTGAAATAACAAGTAAAAAAACTTTCACCTCGTCTTTTTGTTGTAATTGTTTGAAACGATCACTTCTCATTCAATCCCATTGTTATTTTGTAGTGTGCACTTAAGCACAATCATAATGTAGTGTGCATTTAGATTGGACTGCCTCAATAACGCATACATATTACATTGCTTCAATGTGAAATTAATTTGCATGTTATTTCCCGCCGAGTTTGTCTTCGGCGATATTTTGCAAACGCGTAAAACCAACAGAAAATCTGAAAATGTAGGTTTAACATTTACAGTTGAATTTCCAACATCAACTTAAAGTTATTCTTATAAATAAATCAATTCCTTAAATAAAACTGAAAAACATAACACTTTGCAGCAATAGCATTTTCTTTGTATTTCTTTTTTACAATTGTTTTAAGTTTATATTTTTTTTCTAGTCGTTGTAACAAATGTTACTAATATTCTTTAAACAAACATTTAATTTATTTTTTTCAAATTAAATCATTGTCTTGGAGCAGAAATACTTGCACTGCCTCATTTTTGTTGCAATAAATAATATTATTATTTGTATTAACAATGTTTGTAGGTTTAATATTTACATTTAAATTTTCTATTTCAATGCAAAATTTTTGTCCTATAAAGAAATACAAAGAATTTACATTATGTTTTTTTTTGTAGATAAATAATTGCACTTTGAAGCAATAATATAAAAATATTGTAATAATTATTGTTGCAATTAATATTACTATTATTAGTTGTATTATGTCTATGATCTATTCACTATTTTTTTCCTCAAAAACTATATTACACCTATACCTCGCTTTAGGGCCTAGACGTTCCTCGAAACTTGGCCGCAAAGCGAAAAGCCGTATAAGGGATCAATTATTGCGCTTGCGCAAGATTGGCAACATGTAGATATATCGACATGGAAAAAAGTATTATTGGCCGTTACAGCGAGACATTTTAGGCCGTAAATCGAAAACGTGCCTTAATTGAAGAGGGCCGTTATACCGAATTGGTGTATTTGTCAATTTATTAGAATCGATTCTGTAACTATGGTACTACTATGATTCCGTTAAAAACAACGATAATAAACAGTTGATGGATCTGGGGTTTTGAAAACTCATTCTGTTGCTACATTGTTTCATTGTAGAAATCCGAAGAGTTCGTATGTTGCGAGTGAATCCGACGTACGGAAAAAGAAAACTGAGAGGAATGAAATGAGTAGAATCTGTACCAGATCGTGTTTGAATGGGTTTATAAACACCTACACAATGAAAAAGCAAACACACGCATGCTGCACACGGCCGACCACGAATAATAATTTATTTTAAAACAATAGAACACGATTTTAATGTAACTATTGACTAAGTAACAACTAAATACATGACACGGCATATGTAGAATTAGCATATAAACTCTATGCACAACAACATCGACGTTTCAAATTGTGTCTCCTATTTTCTTCTCCCTTCTCCATTTTTTTTATTATTTTTCTTCTTGTGCGTGTAAGAAAGAGATGCAACGAATTTGAAACGAGCGAGATTGAGATGATGCTCGGATTGAGATTGTTATTGGCCTGCATAACTCCGAAAACGCTTTGTCTTCGGACGAACGAAATGTGAAATTGTGTGTCCGATGTCTTCTGGTTTGTGAACAACGTTCCTGGGTTTTCTTAATGCGAGCTTTAACTGTCGAACCTTTTGTTCATTCATGGCTGAAGTGGAGACATTTGAATGGAATTCTAATAAAACTAGAACAAAAATAAAGCAGAACGCTTTTCATTGTTACAATTTATTGTTCTATACAACCACGCAAATACTGCAACAACATACATCTAGTACTTCTTTTTGTTCCCTTTCGTTAATTGCCGCACTAATATATCAATTATTGATCGCTGATTCAGGATTAAATACATTAGATTTATAGAAAGCAATTTGTAATAACAATTATTAGATTTGCAATACAAAAACACGTTATATATTCATAGAATAATATTAAAATAAAGACATTTCAGTCATACATTGTTTTCTATAATAATATTTTAATTGATAAAGTGTTAAAATATAAAAATAGATATAATAAAAAATTGAAATTTTAAGAAACTTTAAGTCTTGAAGAAACAAATTATTATTTATAATTAATTTTAAATGCATTAAACTTGAAATTAAATGTAATTTATGAATGAATGCAACAAATAAACTGAATATGTAAACGATCGAATGGATTAAAGAGTAATTTGTAAATCAATTCGCTGGGCTTCATTAAGTGCTTTAGAAACTGGTGGTGCTTGAATGATTAAAATTGAAACTATTTCCAACAGAATTACCGTGTATACATTAGAATAAAATTATTGGAAACACTCATTAAAGAGGCTTTATTACATGTAATTTATTAGAAAGTCGAATTCTGTACATTTCGGATAATTCTTTGAAAATTGAATAAGTTTCATATACGATTAGAATTTTGTTGAAAATAAGTAATTGTTGTTATGATTGGTGGTTTGCGTCGATTGAAGAAAGAACAACGTGTGTGTGTGTAATACTTATTATTAACTCGATGTACATTGGTACCTCGATATACGAGTGTTTTGAGATACGAGCGATATTTTGCTTTGAGATGAGAGCAAGATTTGAGATACGAGGAATCGTACACTACAAGACACCAACAGTTTGTCCCACCTCAGACTAATTGCTTTGAGATACGAGCAAGGTTATGGAACGAATTAAACACGTATGTCGAGGTACCGCTGTACATCTAAAGACTACTATCTCTATACTGTTACACTACAGGGTGACTTAAGTGACATGTGTCGGTGGTTGCAGCAAGGAAGCTTCTATTACAATTCTAACACTCCCCCTTAATTGGAGCTGTCTTGAGTTATTTGGAGGAAATTGCTCATTCCTTGTGTCATGAACGTACAGTCTATATAATTGTTTCGACCATTTTCAAATTTCTTCTTCTTTGGGCATTCCGAGATTACATGGCCTTTCATTTTACAATAGTTGTATTTCAGGTTGATTCTTCTCTCTGATGGTTTTGGTTTCTCGTCATTTGGTGTGTACTTTTTCTTAGAAGTTCCTTGAAAATTTTGATTATTTGTATAATATGCTCGTGAGATATTGTTCTCTGGTTTCACATGGTATGCTGGTTGTCGTTTGATTCGATTGCACATCTGAAATTCTCGAATGAATCTGGTAAGCTGTAGAGAAGCATTATGGTCTTTAAGTCTCCATTTTATCGAAAAAGGATGAAATGTGATCTCGTACGTCATCCCCTTCGTTAATCTTATGCAACAGTTGTTTCAGTAAGGAAGCTTTTTGAGAGGGACCTTTCGAGTCATAAATGGACTAGAGTGTTTCCCAAATTTCTCATGACGTTTCACAATTCTTAATTTGCTTCAATTCAGATGGATTTATGCTTAATATAAGGTCTAATCTTGCCTTATTACCTTGCCTCTTCCATTCTTCCAGAACGATTTTTCTGCAGAAATCAAACTGCATCGACAAACTGCAATGTTGAACAACAAATCGACAAAAAGCCAAAACCCCAATTGGCTTTTTGTAGATTTGTTGTTCAACATTTGAAGTAATATCATTAATTTGTATTAATCAATTTGATTGTACTATTTTGTTGTAGTTGTAATACATTTTCATATTAATGTTAAAAGTAATTTAGAAGAAATATTCTATAAATTAATACAATTTTAATAAGCTTAGAAATGTGTAGTATATAAATGTTTCATAAAGTCTTAATATATCTTAAACTAAATATAAATTACAGTAATACTGCTTGCAGAACTATTCATGAGGTTTTGCTATCAGCTTAGAAAGTTGTTGTACACGAATGTCTTGTGCCTCGTTAAGACTCAATCTATTTCAAACAGAAAAAAAAGTCCATATAGATATAAATTAGTATAAAAATAAGTGGATTAATAAGGCGGAGAACAAAAAGCACCTTGATTTACTTAAGACTAACGAGATGATTGGATGGGAGGAGTTCGCATTATTATTTGCTTTTTATTTTCCAATGGATTTGTGTCGCTCGAAAAGAAAATTCCTTCGGTAATTTTTTTCTTTATATAGAAATGTGTACTAAGGTTAAGAGCCTAAGAAGAAGAAAAAGAAGTGTGTAAGAATTGGCATTACTCTTCTAGTTGGACGGACAGGTGAGACGCGCCCAGGTGGAAGTTTCGAGATAAATGGATCGGAGCAGCAGCCTTCCACCAGAAGAAACAGAGAAACAAATGTCATAATATTGTGTCAAGGTGTTCCTCGCAAATGCGAAAAGTTAATTAATCAATTAATGGAAACGTACTCGTCCGAATCCGCGGATTGCATGGAAACTTTACCATCAGCCGATCGATCTTTAACTCTCGTCCCATCCAGAGAGGTTGAGATGTATGTCCATTATGATCGTCGCAATAATAGAGACATTAATTCGTCGCCGGTTGCGCAACGCGTTTTCTTTATTACGTTGCACGTTACTTATTGCCCTGACCTTTTCTCCCCCCCGATGAGAATTATGAATAAAACTGCCGACTAATGTCAACGGTTTTGTAATTAAATTCTGCACCGCCGTGCACATGATTCCTCCACCTCCTCCTCCTCCTGCTTCGACTCTCACCAGGATCAATGCATTCATCAACATCTGAAGCACGTGCAAAACGCTGCTATAGATGTTGTAAAACTGCACGTAATATTTATTAACGACCGAATAAACTGGACTACGTCGGACACATATCAATTAGCCGCTCGTAAAGTGTTTTTCTTTTTTGTTTGCCATTTTCCACTAAAACCTCTCGACGCGCAGCCGATGTAAAATAGAACCATTCGAGAATTCGAGATCGTTAACCAACGTTTACATTTGTTAGGTGCAGATCTTTTAACGCTCGCTGCGTTATGCTTCGAGTAATTTACAGTTCATCTAATAATTTATCATAGACTTTAGTTTATACATTTACTGAAATAACATTGTTAACTATCAACATTGTTTCATTAGTCAATTTTCATTTACTTCATCTAAACGTTCAGTTCGTTGTATTTGCAAAGTGTAATCCTTTATTTAATTAGTTATCAATTTTGCCATCTCAATACTAATAAAAGAATATCACCTAAGTCAACTTTAGCAAATTGTCAAAAAAATGTTTTAAATAATATGCTCTTGTTTTTAAAGTACACCAAATCCAGTATAGTTTATACATTTTGGTGAACATACTAATATCTCATTTAATACTTCTGTTTATAAAGAATACAACATAAATAAATCTACTCATATTATCAAAAAAATAATATATTACATTTATTGCTTCAAAAAAAGAAGAAATAATTACTATTGCTTCAAAGGGCTATATGTCTATAAAATATAATTATAGAATATTCATTATTATACTGATTTAGTTTACTTTTTTAATTGGTCAAAAATTGATTAGATTTTTCGTATAATTTGAATAGTGATTTCCTTAATATTTCTTTATATTTGTTCAAGTGAGACAGCTTAATTATGTTTAATGGTAATAAGGTGCACGATTCCAATTGGATTTTGCTTTCATTTTTCAACATATTATTAAGCGTACATTGAAGACAAGAACTATACTTAATGGAAGCATGTTTCCAATTAGATTTTAATTGGTTTATCAGAATTTTCTACTTCTGAGCTAAGCTTCACGTTGATTAATCATATTGATATATACGAATTGTGTATGTTTTACAGACATATCCAATTATAAATGAAACAATGAATATGTTTATTATTAACACAATATCACGTTTATCCTATTTTATTACGTTACATTAAATGATTGAAACTTCGAAAATATGTAAAAATTTTATATGTACGAAAATTTATATAATGACAAAAGAACCTCGATGATTTTGGTACAATAAATATGTTGAAAAAATACATAAATATTGGTAATTTGAAATATTGGTGGACAAGGTGAAAGATACGAGAAATATTTTGTAATTGAATCAATTGTAATCAATTTTAATCATAATCAGTTGTGTAAATCTGATTTTAAAGAAGCTGAAAAAGAATAAGGAGGAAATGGTGAAAAGTATTTGAATATTCAATTAATTTGTAACAACTTTTATTAATGAAATTTGTAATGTATTTGAAAAGTTTGTTAATGAAGGTGAGAAAAGAGATAGATAGTATTTAAAAATATATCTGCATTCAATGAATTATTTTCAAATAAAATGAATTTATGAAATAAGGAATTAATTATGTAGTTTTGTGAAGTTCTAAATATGGAGAATGGAAATAAATTCACTGAAGTGATTTTAAATATTCTAAAGTTTTCTGTAATTTGTCAAGATTTTATTAAAATAATGAAAGAGAATAAACTGGAAATAGTTAGAATTATTTACAAATTGAATGAATTTGTAACTAAAACATTCGGAGATTCAGCAAATCACACATTGTTGATTTTTGGAACCGTTGCCCATTGCACCAATCCTTGATGACTTTTAGTAATATTTGTTTTATCTTAGACCGAACTCATGCTCCCAGGTTTGTAGACAGACGGCTAAGAGTTGCCTTGAATATGTAACTAATTGATGTAATTTGTAAAATTCCTAACAGTAATTTGTGAAAAGTGTGTATAATATCTAACTATTGATCAATGTAACTTTGCGAAGTTCTGAACTCGAGATGAAATGAACAGTTTGTAAATGGTGGATGGAGTAAGAATTATTTACAAATTGAATGAATTTGTAACTAAAACATTCGGAGATTCAGCAAATCACACATTGTTCATTTTTGGAACCGTTGCCCATTGCACTAATCCTTGATGACTTTTAGTAATATTTGTTATATCTTAGACCGAACTCATGCTCCCAGGTTTGTAGACAGACGGGTAAGAGTTGCTTTGAATATGTAACTAATTGATGTAGTTTGTAAAATTCCTAACAGTAATTTGTGAAAAGTGTGTATAATATCTGACTATTGATCAATGTAACTTTGCGAAGTTCTGAACTCGAGATGAAATGAACAGTTTGTAAATGGTGGATGGAGTAAGAGGAGGAGGAGGATGATGATGAAGAAAAGGGAAGTATTTAGAAACATTGTGGGCTCCATAAATCACCGTAGCACACAGTGGATATACTCTTCCGTTCCCTTTTGTGCATGTGTATACGTGTTTGAGTGTATGGTTATTTTCTTCCACGAACCGAAATTAAAAAGCAACAGATAGATGTCGAAATAACAAATGTAAAAGAGAGAATATAACATAATAAAAGCGTGGGCGTGGACGGGGCCGTGTGTTGGTAAAGAGAGTTTCGCGTACAATATCTCTTGTAGGCGGATGGAGCCCATTGTGTGCATATATCCATCGACTGCGGAATTGAAATATTAATATTATTAACTTGTGTGTCCTTCCATCTCGTTCTCTAACTCTCTCATTCTCATTCACAAACTGTACCCATTTGGAA
Organism: Nicrophorus orbicollis; assembly: GCA_018845635.1. NCBI lineage: Eukaryota > Metazoa > Arthropoda > Insecta > Coleoptera > Silphidae > Nicrophorus > Nicrophorus orbicollis. The sequence continues at coordinate 644,164 of JAFMTC010000011.1, read as the reverse complement.
GAATGGTTCCGAGTTTTCTAAACCCAGATACAAAACACATCAACATTGTTGAGCCAATGAAAGTTGAGGAACGACAAAAATTCAAACCTTAACAAATTTATATAATTTCCACTTTAATTAACATTGTTAATATCAAGTTGTGATTGAATAAATGAACATTATTATTCAATATGAATACATTTATTGTATATATTAAAGCCTTAGATTAATTAAATAAAAACAGGAGACAAAAACCATAAGAAACAAAAAAGCTACGTATGAAGCAGAGTAAGAGCATTCAAAGACATAAACAATTATGACTTTCTGCGACTTTTCCTCGTTGCCTTCCTCTCTTCTGTACTTTGTTCAGGAATTTAAAATGCTTTTACACTTCATTTTATTTTTACGAGCTGAGACCGTTCCTCTCCTCTCTCTCTCTCTCTCTCTCACACACACACTCACTCACTTCTTGTTCTTGTGACCAGGAAGTTTAATTGAATCAACGATGAGGAGTTTCTCGATGATAATCTGTGTGAGCCTTATCAAAAATACGATCGATTTTATGATGAAACTTTCCATTAGAATGGCGAAAAAACGAATAGAATGAAATAATGATAACTAGGAATTCATTACTATTGCTACTCGCGTTTCCGTTAAGGAAATATTGCTTCTCATTACACTTGTCTCCATTGAGTGCAATTTATTTAGTGCAAAGTTTCATTTATTCATAAATTTATATAATTATTCGTCGTTTGAAATTGAATGATAAAGTTAGTTAAATATTGAACTAATAATTGTATTTTTAATACACCCATACCTCGCTTTACGGCCTTGATATGTTCCACGAAACTTGGCCGCAAAGCGAAAAACCGTATAAAAAATCAATTATTGCGCTTGCGCAAGATTGGCAATGTGTAGATATATCGACATGGAAAAAAAGTTTTTTTTTGCCGTTATAGCAAAACATTTTAGGCCGTAAATCGAAAATGTGCCTTAATTGTAGAGAAGGCCGTTATAGCAAAAGCCGTATAAAGAGCGGCTTCATAGCGAGGTATGGGTATAGTTCTAGTAAAGTTTGGATTTGAGTTAAAATTAGTTACAAAAAGTATCATTAAATTACAGTAAATTTCTATTTATATATTTTTTATTTCAATAATTGAAATGTATGCAATGTGCGTAATTTACACGAAGAACTACGTTTATATTAACTTTTCGTAAAAAATATATAAATAAAATTCGTTAATTTATACCAATTCATTAACAAATAAACGAAAATCTATGTTGATTTTTGCTAATTGCAACGTCAAACAAAATACCCAAAAAAGTCTTTAGTTCTCAATCACTTTGTGTCTACGTGTTAACCAGTTTTCATTAACTCCTCGCTAAACAATCAATGTTCATTTACAGAAACATGAGAGAGAGAGAAATAACAGAAATTGTAATAAGTAAAAATTGTATTATTTATTTTCGTTTTAAGCCTAAAACAAACTGAGATACCATACCGACACTGTTTGATTAGCGAATAAGAAGTTTGCAATAATAAATATAGATTGCGATTCATATATATATATATATGTGTCTGTGTAAGGAATTTTCGTGAACGGTCTTCATTTTTTATTTTTCGTCGGTTCTGTCAATATTTATGGTCACGAGATAACGCGTAGGAAATATGTGTGTCGTTATGTGCTGTGTTTGTTGTAGATAATACGTACACACGTACGTGCACATTATTTTCACGAACCACATATGCAATGAGACATGATGTTACTATTTCTCTTCATTTTCTTCCACTTCTTCGGATCGAAGAAGTAAATTGGGGAGGAGGAAGGAAGGACTCGTCGTTTGCACAACGGGATCAACCAAAAGCTAATTTGTACTCTATTGTGGTGGTGAACGAATTTCCTTCTTCGGAGAGGAAGTGCTCGTATTTTGCTCGTGCAAACATCCAACTTCCTGTAATTGTTGCATGAAAGGATGTTTCTCGTTCAACAAGGATTAGTTAAAGCTCTATAAATACATTCATTTGTATTCATGTTAATCTTATTTTATGCTTAAACATTATAAAATTACATTGAAATAATATAGATTAGGCTATAGTTGACAGATTTGTATTATTCTTAAAGACAATATATGATCAATTAGGTTTGGTCTGTTACTCTATTACTACTCCCAAAACTATCTGACAAACTTTGTCTAAAGAGACTTCAACATATAATACATAAATGGATATAAATGGAGTTTGGTTGAAACATTTGTAAATGAAGAAGAAAAGAGACGCAAGAAATTAGAACTAAATTTATTCAATAGTTATCGTAAATGGCTAAGAAAATGTTAAAATGAAGATGTCAGTAAACTTGAAATTTCTCTTAGTTTAGATAAGATTAAAACTATATTAATTATATCTAATGTTATATTAGTTTGTATTACTCTGTCTTCGTTATTAAATATTGAGTCATGTTAATGTATTGTTGAGAAACTGTAAGACATACATTGATAAACGTTACTTACAATAATGAAGTTTTGATATAAATACAGAATGTTTGAAAATATGACCAAAAGTTGTATATGTTGAAGAAAATAACACACAAGAAATTAGAAATGAATGTATGTAATACTTTACGAAAACCATGAAAATAAAGAAGACAATCCTGCTGAAAAACTGTTATTCTGATGATGAATTATTCTTGAGAAAATATGATCGAATGTTTTATAAAAATGGTCATTTTCAATCAATTTTCTTGAAAATCCTGATTTCGGAAGAATTTAGATAATCTTGTTAGCAACGAAAAACAAAAAGAATGAAGACAAAATTCAAGAAGTTTCGTCTAGTGAACTTGGGTCAGATTTTGACTAATTCAGAATGTTATTAGATATTACATAAATGATATAAGAATTGATAAATATAATAACTCCTTATTTCGTTATTTAAAGATATGCTTTATACTCATATTTAGATACATTATTTCACTTTTTGTGTAAGTTTTTTTAATCAAATCTTTTCATAAGAATTAATTTAACAATAAAAATCAAGGTAACTAATGTTAAGGTGATGGACATTTTCATTTATTTTTTTTTAAGCAATACAACGGAACTACATTAAGTCTTTTCTCTGTTTCAGGTGAGTCCTCGAGAGTCGTTTCTTAAGCGTTGCTATCTGAGTAAGTTGGAAATTAAACATGTCCTAAACGGATGCAAGAAGTGGTCTCGTTGTTTCCACCGTCGCGTTTCTCACGATAAACCCTTATCTCACCACACACATGACAATATGTGTGTGTGTGTGAGTGGAGAGTTCTTAAATATAAAACGTATAAATATTAAGTTAAAAAAGAAGAGTAAGTGTGATAAAATAAATATTGAACAGGTTTTCAGAGCTCTCCGAATGTATATATATGTAAGCGAGCGAGTGTATGTATATTTGCTTACTTTACTTCGAGTTATCTGTGTTTCTTTGGATGCGTATCGATAAAATTATGTCACAGGGAATATATTTTTTTAGTAATGACTGGTTCGACGAAACGAAAATATCGTCGAGACGTGCAACTCTCTCCTCGCTCTTCCTTAATTAACTTAAATGAACTTTTAATCTTATCAGGTTAGTATTGTAGTGTGTAATAATAGTATATATATAAGTGTGGTCTCATCTGTGGCTTTAATTGTGATCATGATTTTGGATTAACGCGCGTGCTGTGGCTGTGCCCATTACTTCATCATCCATCAACACTCTTCGGAGAGTGATCAACCAAACCAAGTTTCGAGTAACCGAGAGATGAGGAAACAACTGTATATCTGTAATGTGCATACGGATCGAGATTAGGATCATCTGTTTTCGTTCCGTTTGTGTTTTTTTTTGCTTTTCTCGTAACGTTCGTTTCTTTCACTCTGTATCTCGGATCGCAAGCAGGAAATTAATCATACGTGCGGGAGAAAGCAACACCGAATTTCGGGGCCGCATATTATCGGATTAATATACCTATGGAATTACACATACACACGGTGATCCGAAGTCTCGATAAGGTTTCGTGAAGAAGTGCATACATTCTGTCTGTACCACTCCGCTATCTGTAAATGTATGTTTGTCAGATTTTTCATTCTAAATTCTAACAATTTCCTTTTGCCTTTTGTCCATTGCTTAATATTTTTGGATACCAACTTAAAAATATTAAAATAGTAAATATCCTCACTTTATTAATCTTACTTTAAACATTGTAATTAATTATTTGTAGTAAATATTTCATAAAATGAACTGAAGGAGCTTAAAACAATCATTTTTCAAATTTGAATGATTGCTTGGTTTAGGCCTTGATCAATAGGCTGTTGGTATTTTTGTCCAAAAAGTTCGAATTACATTTCTTGAAAAAGTGTACTTATATAAAATAGATATTCGTAAATATTAGAAATATGATAAATTTACAATGTATATGTATTTAGAAAACGTTATTTGTGAATCTGGGGAAGAGGATATTGTTGAACAATGTTGGTTCTGTGGGGCTGATGTTCGCCCACACGTGCGAAACAAATGATTGGTCGAAGGAAGTAGGAAGGAAGAAGGAGAGTTAAGTTTTACAACCCTCAGAAAGCTTAAAAGAGACGAACCCGGATTACTCTACCGTATCGTATTATAACTGTTTCTGTTCCTTTGTTCGATAATCTGTATTTCCGGTGTAAATACACATTCTTATATTTGGTCTATCGAGTGACCAATTTACACCCTTCATTGTCCTCCTCATCCGAATATGATTCCCTAAAGTTCAAATATTTAGAAATTGTAAAACAGTCATAAATTGATTTAACACTGATGAAACTTTGATTTAAGTGTAGATTATCTGAAAATATGACCAAAAGTTATATATGTTGAAGATAACAACCATACAAGATATTAGAACTGAATTTATGTAATATTAATTGTGGATGGAAGGAAATTGCAAAGCCATAACTCATCACCAAATCTCGAAATAAGATGATTAATAACTCAGGGATGAACATATGTTCAACATATCAACGTAACGCTCATTTGTTACAGTATCGGTAACCCCATTTTGTTCGAAAAGATAGGTACTGATTATGTCGAATTTTCCTATCGCGCACCAAATTGTTAGGTATCCCTAGATCAATGCTAACAAATTTGTTTATTGAAAATGGATCTCATCACCCATTGTAACCATAATATTTTCATTTTGTTCATAAAGTGCATTTCTTGCGCAAAATAAACTCGTTAGAGGTAATCCGTTTCATATAGCTTTGTAGAACTGATGGTTCAGGTGTGTGAGGACGGTTACGGTAGAGGAACCTTACTGATCGGCGGACGAGATACAAGAGAGAATGATTCGTGAATTTGAATTTCAGACTTTATTTATTTAGTTAACATATCAAAATAGGTACATAATGTTGGTGTTGCCGCCGTATAAGAGCTTTAGCTCTTCTAGTTGAATGATTAGTCCGGGTTCCTCTCTTTTATATGTTTTTGAGGGTCTTAAAACTAAACCCTCCTACTTCCTCATATCAAACATGAAATTGCAAGTCAAATCAAAATGCGATGAGCCAAATAATGCAACACCTTTAACGATAGTGTAACACCCCTTCCAAAACCACTTAGTTCCCATGTCCCACCCTGTATAAGACTTTTTTTCTTAACACTAAAATGTTGAAATAAATATAATTTTTGTAACCAATGGAAATAAAAATGAATAAATAAGTGTGTCTGAATCTCTGATTTGTACGCCACTGTTCATTCTGTTAAACAGTCTTGATTTAAGGTACCTTTCGAAGTCTGCATTGATACGTTTACTTAGGATCAAGTTGGAAACTGACAAATATATATGTGTGTGTGTATATGTATAACAGGTGACGTTGAAAACCTGTCGATCGTGGTATATTATAGCCCGATGTATTTGTTCCTCTCGTGTTCCTCGGATCTTATTTAAATATTTTGCATGTGCATGTCTGGAGCCAATATCCGATGTTTGGACACGTCCGACCTCTTCGGTCCCTCACTTGTTGACTGACGTTATTGCTTCCATTTCGTGTACGTATATGCACGCCCGACAGGATCACTTTTCACTATTGATTTCATACATATTAATACGTACATAATATATAAATATCGATGTACGTATATACACTTATGTACATGAAAATACATATGATTATGAGCGCGAGGAAAGAGCTTGTATTCGGTACACGTGTGGGACGGACGGACGGCTTACTTATTTCTTTCTATTGATGTTTGTTCTGCTGCAGCAACAATGTGCCCATAAGCTTATGGGAGCACAAAGCAACTGCGCAAAATTGACAAATTACAGCGTTTCCATCGAGTGATTTATATTAATAAACGGTTTGATTGATTTCGCGGTGCGCGGAATTCAATGATACACACTGAGGCCCGATGATGGATTTATTACCGACCATTGAATCATCCGTTCGATTCGAGGCTCACGATGACACATCATCACTGCCCACTCACCAACTGCGTTTCTATTCCACGACGAAAAAAATGAAGAAAAAAAAAGCGAAATTTTCGTTTAGAACTTTATTCGACCGTTAAACTGTGTGTGTTTAGAGATAACGCAAGAATCGATATTTTAATCAATTTAATGGTCATGGAGATGCACCATTCCATTAGAACGTCTTCATTATTCCGAGGAGATTCCAATCGCGTTCGTCCTAATGGTAAATCACGGCATTCAATGTTTGCTTCAATAATGAATCGGTAATTTGTTTTGTGCGCTTGAACCCGTAATTATGTCCAGATTAGAATCGAGTCGAGGCTAAACAAATGTTATACAATGTATTAAAACCAATAATAATCGAGAAGATGTTGAAGTTACGTAGTCGGAAAGACAAAATTCAATAATTTCTATCTACATTCATTCTTTCATATTTATCCAACTTTTAAAATCTAACCCAAACATAACTTCTTTTTTATTTAAATAGTTAACAATGAAATTGGTTAACTATTTCCCAAATGAAAATCAAATTGTTTCATCGTTGTTACTTTTACATAAAAAGTAAAGATCGATAACAAAAATTAAGGTATTTGAACTTCGAAAAACGATATGCTTTTTGCTATAAAGAATATTACGTAAACTTTTATTACATTAAAATCTGAAGCAAGGATAACAATTTTCTTCGTCACAATAATAATAATAACAACAACAAAAGTATGATATTCCAGTTCTTTGCGGATCACGTTATTGCAATTTCGAATGGCGCAACGTACGATCCACACCGCAAATTGCCGCAATGGATGTGTATATATATAAATATACACGTAACATAAACCATTGTTGGATTGTGGAATACCGATCACAGCGTGATTGCTGTTAATTTAATAAAAAATATTACGTGAAGAGCAACGAGATTTTGTTCCTGGAGTGATTCATGAGAAACTTTAAATAATAATAACTAAATGGATTGTTGCTAATTAATAGCTAAAAATTAAATATTTTCAGATGATTAAATCTATCCCCAAATTTGTTAAATGTTTGTAAGGAAAATCCATCAATGAGGAATTGTATATAGAATGATGAAACTTAAACAATTTCTTAGTTTTTCTAATAAATTCCTTGTAAAAAGATTCTAATATGGTAAAATTATAAGGATTTTAAAGTTTTCTCATTCTAATAAAGTAATAATTATAGATAGTATTTCCTTATTTTTATTGCTGTCTTTCATGCAAGTCACATTAAAGTCACAAAACAAAAATGTTGCACCATTATTCTTTACTTGAATATTAAAATATCCCGTTTTCTTTCACTATTTTTGAGATTTCAAATGTATTGTGAATGAATTTACCTAAACCTAACGTGAATTAATTCATTTTTACGTCTATTGGTGTCATTCTTACATCCATTAAAGTCACAAAACAAAAATATTGCAACATTTTTCTTTTCTTGAATATTCAAATATCCAGTTTTTTTTACTGAGAATGAATTTATTTAAACGTGAATTTATTGGCTGAGATTTATTCTTGATTTCGAATATTCATGGTTGAATGAAATGTTGAAAATGTTTAAATTAATTTAGTTTTACATTTTCGTATTAAGTATGCACACATGTTCATGTTCTCAAAATCATTTACATTTTTATGTGTAAATGACATGATGGATATTACATAATTTTGTTCAGATTAATTATCGAGTACACAAAATGAACTTAAGACAAAACTGAAGAAATATAAAGAAAAAGGAATTCTATTGCTGCAAAGATCATCTTTGTAAATTGAATCGATTTAAAATGCAAGTAAAAGTTGCATTCAAATATATCTTAATTAGAGACACGATTTTCGGCTTCAGCCTTTTCGTTGCGGTCCATAAAAAAAAATGATGCAAGACGCGACGGATTTATAATGTGGGTTATAAATAATGACGTTAAACGGTCTCGACACGAAATGTATCTGCTTCGGTTCGTTATTGCATTACACGTTATGATCCTCCACTATTATTTCCTTTGCAGGATAAAGATACAATCCTTACAAAATCGTTGAAAACGAAATCGAGAATCGAGACCGAAATGTTTCCAGAATCTTGTGTCGAAATGGTGTGGCTTCTATTGAGAAATTAAATGTAGACTACTATGTATATTCTTACGCTCATAAATAGTTGGAGAGCCTCGAGCACTCGATATGTTTTCATTAGAGAGGAGAAGGAGAAAAAAAAAATGTAATCCGGCGTGTTTTTTATGTTAATTTCATTGGTGTAATTAAATTTACGTAACTCTCAGCTCTGTATATTTATTGCTCTTTTTTTTTGAAATAGTAATCTGGGATAACATATTATCAATTAACTGTGGAGAATAATGCATCATGCATGGCCAACTACATAGAACTAGTTTCGGTAACGTGTGTGGAAAAAAAATACGCGACTCACCTTATGAATATGAAAAAGTTGTAATTATCCATCAATAATTTATAAACCAATCTATTTTAAACGCATTCACATATTATTTTCATAATAAAACATTAATTAAAGTTATAGTTATAATTTTATAGGAAATTTTGTGAAATACTTTTCAAATATTGAAAAATGTGTAAAATAATAGGATTAAATTAATTGTTTCAATAATAGTAATAATGAAATTTATTGCAAAAATAACTATAAAAAGATAATATCAATACAATAAAATGAATGAGGCAATAAAAAATACTATTACTATAGACCAGACATACTCAACATGTGGCCCCACGGGCCGCACGTGGCCCGTAAAGCTTTTATAAAACTATGAGTTTCCACCTTATTTTTTTTTATTAAATAAAATATTCGTTTTTAATTGAATTTGCTTGAATTCGTAATAACAAATAATGTTACATGTATGAATTTTACGGTGATGTTTAATATTTTTGTGAAATTTGTACTAATTCTACTAAAGAGAAGACTTTCTCCGAGACGAAGCATCTTAAGAATGTACGTAGATCAACATTTGTACATGGAACTTCAAATAAACTAGATCTTATTACAAATGAAAACAATGCACTAAAGAATTTTCGATTTAATGATGTTCTATTGATTATTGAAATTCTTGCATAATTACTAAAACCAATACGGATCTTCTACTTGAACTGTTAATATAATTCAACCAAATCGCTTTCACTTAGTTTACTTAGAATATAATTTTAGAACATACTTTTATATGTAATTTTTTGGTGATTCAAAATCTTCTCAAATTCATTTAAAATGTTTATAAGAATATGGCATATTTCTTGTATTTTTATCTTTATTTTTGTAAATTAAGATTATTATATATCTTTTTTTTTATAAACTTGATTTGTTGCAAATATGTTTCGTTGTAGATGCAAAATGAAATTAATAAAATATGAGTTTGTGTTGGTACATTTTTTTTTTCCGCGTTTTACATGTAATTTATGCCGGAATGTTCCTTTCCATCCGTGCGTGATATTTATTCAAGTGGCCGAGCAGCTTCTTTTGCGATTTACTTAATACATTTTGTACACAGTTCAAGTGGGCCATGAAACAGTTTCAATTATATAAGTAAATAGCCTGAAGTTGAAATATCGTCCGATCCTCTTCTTTCTTTTCGACGCGATTTTCGTGAAAGAAACGGGAATTGAATCTTCAGAAAACATTTTTGTATTAATTGTAATGTAATACACCCACGAAACTTGGCCGCAAAGCGAAAAGCCGTATAAGGAATCAATTATTGCGCATGCGCAAGATTGGCAATATGTAGATATATCGACATGGAAAAAAGTTATTTTGCAGTTATAGCGAAACATTTTAGGCCTTAATTGAAGAGGGCCGTTATAGCGAAATGCCGTATAAAGAGCGGTCGTTAAAATATTCTTTATATTTTTTGACATTTTACCAAGGAACACAAACAAACGTTATTTTGACAGTTTATGTAGCTTTTTAGGCTATTGGCATTTTATGCTGACATTTTTTTGTAGGATCGTAGTATATGTCAGACTTGGATGTTACTTGCAACATTATAGTTGATACTTGATTACATACCTCAGTACTTGTAAAACAATGTTTTTGGTAATAGATAAATTGAATTAGTTATGGAAATGAATAATAAATAATGAGTTAGTGCCACCGATTTGCTAGTATCCAGCGCGCACCGAATTCCTTCTTACGTAATTAATAAGTTCGAGCGAGGAGAACAGTTCCTGCAGCTTCCTTCCAGCAACCGAAGCTTTCCACGTAATAAATAACTTTATTTGGTGGCCATTAATCAAAACGCCAAAGCCGGCTTTCGGTCAAATTATTTACTTGCCTCACGGTACGAATATATCATTCCACTCTTTCATAATTCCACGACTGCTTCTTTCCTTTGTTTCTTCTCCATTCGTTGTTTCAGCAATATTTAGTAGAAAAGTTACAATTTTGTTGTTCTTATTTTTAATAAGAATTCATTTAACTTTATGTAATTATCAAATATTAATAATATTTAATGCAGCAATAATTACAACAAATAACTTATACAATAAAAATGAAGAAAAAGGAATACGCCCATACCTCGCTTTACGGCCTAGATACGTTACACGAAACTTGGCTGTAAAGCGAAAAGCCGTATAAGGAATCAATTATTGCGCCTGCGCAAGATTGGCAATATGTAGATATATCGAGTTTTTTGCCGTTATAGCGAAACATTTTAGGCCGTTATAGCGAAATGCCATATAAAGAGCGGCCGTATAGCGAGGTATGGGTATACAAGAAAAACATAAATTTCATTAGTGCAAATGAAATTGTCATTAACGGACATTTTTAATTTAATATATAGCATTTTTATAATTGCTTTCTTTCGTCATAATTAATGTAAAAGTTCAATACTGGAAATAATTCAAGATTTTTTTTAGAAAATGATTCGTTAATTCGTATTGATTATTCGCCACTTTTATAATACTTTTCCTTATTTCTTTAGAGGAAAGATAACTCCTTTTTATCCTTTCTTTAAATGTAAATGACTGGAATTAATTCACGATTTGTTTCGGATATGTGTGAAGAAAGGTGGCCCTATCTCTGCGTCCGTTTGCATCTCTCGCTAAACGGCGGTTAATACCACGTGAAAATACCTTAGGGAGCTACAAATAACCGCGGCCGAATGCCCAAGGGCTTCGACGTTCTTACCGTTATGTACATACCGAGCGAGTGAAAGCGATAGCATGCATAGCCAGGCTATACACAACTGATGAGATACAGGTACACGCGCTCGTTCGTCCGCCCCGGGGCCCGAATAATCCAATCCACGCACATACAAACATTCATCCATTTCTACAAGCATCTCCAGCCGAGAATGGAAAGTCTCGCTAATTCAGATCACCTCACCAAGAAGCCACGCAGAATTACGACCGTCGCACGCATTAGAAATTTGTCTGAAAGCTAAATTCTCCCGTACGATTTATGCAGATCCTATATCTTCAGTACACTTCATCTTATACATTTAGTTCATAGTCTTACATTAACTCAGAATTTAAAAAAAAAAACGAAGAAACAGTAAATAAGTTATATCAAAGGTAGCAAAATATCATACATATTAGAAAATGAAAGTATCTAAAATTATAAATCAAACTATCATTAACTTGAATACGAAATTTAAATGTGGTAGTACCATCACCTAAGATGCTGAACGTCGCCCAAAATCGGCAGTTGTTCCGGAAAACAAAAAAGGTGAGCACAAAATAGTTTTTAAAGATAAATGAGACCTTAAGGATACCAAAAAGGAGAGTATTTACAATTTTACACGAATATTGATCATGTAAAAGTTGCTTTCAAAGTTGGATGTCATATTGGACCAAAAAAAAACAAGTCGATGTAAACGACGTCAAATTGAATGAATTGGATTTGCATCCTCATACACCGTACTCTCCAGATTTGATCCTTTGCTACCACAGGTTCAAAAAGATGCTCCATGGAAAGAAATTTGAAATGAAGAACTTATTTCCGAAACTAAGACTTATTATGAGAGCAAACACAAATTATTCTACAAAAAAAGGTATCGAAACGCGTTGGAATGAATGTATCACTGTTGAAGGAGAGTATATTGATAAATAAAGTTGAATTTCTGAAAAAATAAAAGTTTTTTCAAGATGACCCATGGAAAGAAATTTGGCTGAAATGTTGAACTTATTGCCGAAACTGAGGCTTATGATGAGGTCAAAAGAAAATTGTTGCAAAATTGTCCAAAAATAGTTTCGAAAAGTTAGAGGAGCTTTGGAATGAATGTATCAATATTGAAGGAGAGTATATTGATAAATAATGTCGAATTTATAAAAAAATCAAACATTTTTCTTAATTACACTTATAGAGTGATTATTTACAATCAAATATTGCAATCATTGCAATTTGTAATAAACATAATATTTGTTGACGTAGAAATATTCTCTTCAGATATATTTTACCTTGAAGATAAATTTCCTGGAGTTATTGCTAATCACTTTTTCCATATTCAGTGAATGAACATTATCATTCACTGAATATGGAGAATGCTTTATCTAACTACAAATTCACTTGATTTCGTACTTACAATTTTACATTCGTAATTATAATTTACAACAAACTCAAATACAATTTCACATCTGCAAACTGCACACAAATTTATTAATTATTTTTAATGGTCGAAACGTTTGATTTTAAATGACCTTCGTAACAGTTATTTTAGATGTGTTTAATTAATATTATTATTATATAAATCTCTATTGTCTTGTCTGTTGCAATAAATATTAATTTCAAAATTTGATTGAGATGTTTTTTTTTTGTTTGGACGAAGCTATTTCATAATTAATTTTTCGAATATTTTTCCATAATTAATTCCCAATCGATCAATCATCAAATTAAGCATTATTTAGAATGCGTCGAAACGTATTTGCAACGCGCGATTTAGCTCCATTTCCACCACAATCTCAAGGATTTTTCTTGCAAAACCGTGTTATTATTGTTGTCCGTCTTTTTTTCCCTCTTCAACACTACATTTTTTTTGCTCGTTGTGCTCATAATGGTAGCCGTTTTCAAACCGCACACACACACGTACTCATTATCCGCACGAAGGATATGTGCATTTTTCTCCTTCTATTCCTATCTGTTAATAGCTCAGGAGCCGAAGTCGCACTTTTTTGTTTGTTTGTTTGTTCGTTGTTGTTTTATTTTTGTTAGCTCCGTTGTTTCATATCACACACGTACACGATTTCAATTAAAATCGTTCCAGTCCTGAGTCAACTTGTGAGCAATTTGTATTATTGGATATGTTGATACGTCTGTTTTACGTATGATTGCTAGTCAGAAAAGAGCAGAGTCACGCCAATTATTATTACTCACATTTCCGAGCTATGTGCGGTAGATTTAATGACCGTTAAAATAAAGCAATTTGTACGTGATATTTGGAAAAAAATATGCAATTAAATCAAATAACTCAGTTTGTTTTACTTTTTTTTAATTGAATGTTACTTTACAAATACACCCATACCTCGCTTTACGGCCTAGATACGTTACACGAAACTTGGCCGCAAAGCGAAAAACCGTATAACGAATCAATTATTGCGCTTGCGCAAGATTGGCAACATTTTAGGCCGTAAATCGAAAACGTGCCTTAATTGAAGAGGGCCGTAGCGAGGTGTGTACATTAATTCATATTTATTGTAACATCCACATCAAACAGAAGGAAAATCTTGACAAACTTGTAATAATTTAGTTAGTGAAACTATATAACGTGTTGTTTTTTTTTTTTAATTTAATATATAATTTGTATGAGATGAACTGATGTAATTGATCTTAAGGAATAAATAAAGGATGGAGGATAATTTCCTTTGATCATGTCGGAATGTTAAGGATCAATTATTGCTCCTTTTTTTGTCCTTGTTGCTTCTGGTCACAAGATTAGAAGGACTGAAGCAGCAGCAGCATCAGCAACGGCAAATGAATGCATCCAGATGGGATGCAGTCAGCAGTGGTAATAATAACCATTATTAATTTAATTGCAACATCGCTGTTTTTCCTTAATGGCCAGACGCAATAAAGCCGTGTTATTAATTAGAGAATTATCGGCGAATTTATACACACCGCTCGAACAATTATCTGCACATAAAACGCACGCATAATTTTATTAATAATAACAACGATAATGCCGTAGATGGAATCGGAATTTAATATTCATAAATATGTTAATCTCGTTCCTTGGATATTACATATTTTCCGCTGCTGGGAAAATCCTATAAACATTTCGCTGCGAAGGTCAAGTTTTTACCTAATTCTGTAGTACGCAGCTAGTATGGTAATTTTCTTTATAAGTTTTAATTGTTAGTTGTTTTTAGTACTCTTTATTAGAAAAAAAGAGAAATCTAGTTGATGTTTACATAATTACTCAAGAAATATCGATTGATGTTAACTTTAGATATTTCAAAAAAGTTAACCAACTTGTCTTCATTGCAATTCTTTGAAGATGTGAAGTAATTCACTTCATAGTTTTTTGTTGCTCTTTGTTAGGAAACATAATGTTACATAATTATATTTACATAATCACGTAGCAACACAACAGACATCAATTGATACGCATAATATACAATATCTGTAATGCACGTTTTGGAGCAGTTGCGGAAATTCTCTTTATAACGTTTAATTGTTAGTTTTTTTGAATTCCCTTGGAAAATATTGAGGAATAATTTCTTGATTGTAAAAGAAATATCGATTAATGTTAATATTATATATCTTAAGAAAGTTAAGCAACGTGCCTTCATTGCAATTCTTGGAAGAACTTAGGTAATTTACTTCATAATTTTTAGTTTTATTTATTTTTTTGGTGCTTTTTGTATGGAAATATTGTGAAATAGAGTATTTTTTCATAATTACATAACAACAATACAATAAATATCGATTGGTACGAATGTTAGACAATGTGTCCAATGCACGTTTTGGAAATCCTCTTTACAATTTTGAATTGTTAGTTTTCTTTAGTACTTTTTATTGGAAAATATTGAGGAAAATTTCTTGATTACACAAGACATATCGATTGATGTTAATATTAGATATCTTAAGAAAGTTAAGCAAAGTGCCTTCATTGCAATTCTTCAGAGAACTGAGGTAATTTACTTCATAATTTTTAGTTTTATATTTTTTTGGTGCTATTTGTTTGGAAACATTGTGAAAATAGTTTCTTTTTACATAATTATATAATTACATAACAACAACACAATAAATATCGATTGGTACAAATGTTAGACAATGTGTCCAATGCACGTTTTGGAAATCCTCTTTATAATTTTGAATTGTTAGTTTTTTTTTAGTACTTTTTATTTGAAAATATTGAGTAGAATTTCTTGATTATACAAGACATATCGATTGATGTTAATATTACATATCTTAAGTAAGCTAAGCAACGTGCCTTCATTGCAATTCTTGTGAGAAATGCGGTAATTTACTTCATAATTTTTAGTTTTATTTATTTTTTGGTGCTATTTGCTTGGAAACATTGTGAAAATAGTTTCTTTTTACATAATTACATAACAACAATACAATAAATATTGATTAGTACGAATATTATACAATGTCTCCAATGCACGTTTTGGAAATTTTCTTTATAATTTTGAATGGTTAGTTTTTTTTTAGTACTTTTTCTTTAAAAATAATGAGGAAAATTTCGTGATTATACAAGACATATCGATTGATATTAATATTAGACATCTTTTGAAAGTCAAGCAATTCTGGGACGAACTTACTTCATAGTTTTTAGTTTTATATTTTTTCAGTGCTTTTTATCGAAAAATATATCAACTTTAACTTTTGATATTAATATTACAAAACTTAATAACATTGAACATGTTTCTTCTTGGAGTAGATGCAATTTACTTCACAATTTCGATTTAATTCTATTTATTGTGAAACATTGAGTAGAACAGTTGTATTTTACATGATTCACAACAAACATCTTTCAATATTAATTAAACTTAGTATTGCAGTTTTGGTACAGAAATTTTCTTCACAATTTTTAGCTGCTTTGTTGGATAACTACTTAAGTTCTCTGTGGTCTATACAGTACGGTAAAATATGAATATACGAAATGCCAAGGTCCGACGACGTGTGCCGCATTCGCATTGAATTCTTTTCGTATATTTTACGATTATGTTTCACAAAACTTTTATAGTATTTTTTCCCCTGTTTAAATACGATTTGGCTTCTTCGTTTTCGGCTGTTTGCCACTCATTTTATTCAAACCGCGGCGTAATTAGACCGTTTGGATTCGGATCATGTACGTTCTTTTCTTCTTTCTCTCTCATTCTCTCACACACACACTCTTCATGATTCGGTTCTTGTTGTTGTTGCTTTTTTATTTGTTTTGTTGTCTTGTTAAGTTCAAGGAACCGATTCCATTATTACTATCCATATCGTACGCATTCCGGTATGTACGATAAGTAATTGCATTGCATGTAAATCGTGTTCATACAAAAGACTGATTTATGTATAATTGCGTCCATATATTATTATGAAGCATTTAAATTACCTCATCTTCGTATTATTCTCAGCTATTTTAAAATTCTAATTATCAATGCATATATGAAACTGTTTGACTTATTTATAATTTTAATTTATTACACTAATCTATGTTTAATTAATATAGCAGAGACAATACACTGGGCAATTGTCTATAGTTATTCACAGTATAAATGAATTATCATTAAAAACAATGTATCAATCAATTATTTTTTCTCACATTAATCAAATAGTTTAAGTTTCTTTTAATAAGCTCAATAGTTCATTAGTGTATTTTTCGTTGTAATTCTTCATATTTTGTATTGAATTTACTTTTTGTGATTGTTGTGGCAACAAATTTGAGTATTGTTATGTTTTTTGAATGAACAAAATGTATAAAAATACGTAATGAAATCCATTTAGAATTTTTATTTTTTATATATAAAATAAAGTAAAAACATTGAATTTTCTGCTATTATAATTCCTTTATGTGTCTTTCTGGTTATCAAAAGTTAGGAAACAATAATAATTTATTGCAACAACAACTATAGGAGAAATATAAACTGAATATAACAGAAATACAAAGAAAAATAAAATATAATGTTGTCTTTGTTGATGCAAAGATTTATAGACCATTTCTGCCCGTGGTAGGTAACAATATCAATCATCTATCCAAGAAGTGCACTGAAGATCCGTTGCTTAACTTTCTTTAGGTACCTAATATGTCAATAGTATTCAATGTTTGTTGTATTTTGAACAATGTAAATAGGTTTTTTTGAACATTATCATTTTCTGAATATTTCGTGTTTAATAATTTGTCGTTTTTTCAGTTATTGTTGTTGTATAGATGTTAGGTGTATAGATATAGATGTTAATTCTTAATTAACAGGTTGACAGCATTGTAAATTACCCGGTTCTCGTTCTTATTTTCCTTTTGAAACGCACCATCATCGTATTTGGTAAAATCTTGCTGTGTCTCTGTGCAAAAAGGAAGGAAGTCTTTAACGAAAGAGCCGTGCAGGAAACGCGAAGGATTTTTTTATCCGCACGCAGAGTCCTTTCGAAGATCTGCACCGATATCCTTCTTGATCGGTTTCTTCGTCCCATTCGAACGGTGCGGGACCATAAATTCTCCTCTTTTGCGCCGTTTTCTCTTATTTGTAACATAATTTTATCTCGATCGATACATATTTTTGCCGAGCCATTGCGCGGCTGCTGCTGCTGCTAACGGCACTCGCATGGCTTATAAAACACACATAGGTGTAGTATCCTCCGACTGGTACCTCTGGGTACTATATCTATATATCTACGTGCGATGGCGTCGAGTGTACTACTACTGCTACCTCCGCCGCATGCGAAGAAGTAGTGTAGATCACACATGAACGCCGCGTCACGCGGTCTTCGTCGGATCGTGCCGACCTGAAGTAGCGCGAAATGTCTTTCCGCATTCCCAGAGAAAAGAGAAATCTTCCGCCCGAAAATGCTATTCCATATTATTTATGTTGGAGGTGAGGTTTGAAGGTGGAGGGGATTGCGGTGTCTGGAAAGGAAGGATGCTGCGAAGCTGCTGCAAATGAAGGCTACGACCAGAACTTGTTTTGGGTTAGAGGATTTGATTAACCCATTTCTTGCCAAAACAAAGTTCAACTTCACAAAATGCAGTCAAAATGAACTTATTATACAAAACTCATTGTGCATGTGCCAAAAGGCTCTCTTTTTATGTGTTTATTTTTCACAATTAGTTCAACTTTTATGTATATATTCTTGAATTGTATATATGTCCAATGACCAATGACAACGTTAGAAGTTGCCTGGAACGGATTTGATGACTTAAAAAAGTACATTCATCTTCATAATGATAAGTTAGACAAGTCTGAAAAGTTTTTGACCTTTTATCAATGAACTAAATAGATGCAGTTTGCTTTATTTTTTCATAAGATAATGAAGAGATGTTACCATATTTTGGATACCAAGCCGAGCTAAACCATTAATGATTCAATCAAGATTTTGATTCAAACCGTGGTGTATAACTTCAGGTGGAGGATTTGTGTATTAGTATTAGTTCTAACGTTGAAGACTAATGAAAACCTGGGTTTAGGTGAAAGCATTGTAACAAACTTGTTGACAGTTAGTACCATATTGTAATCTGCTATAAAGAAAATGTACAGACGATCTACATATCCAAGAAATAGCAAGTTTTTCAAACTTACATGAGAAGCAATCAACTTTGGTCAATTTTTTCATATGATCAACATGTTGAACATTTCCATCAAATAAAGGATAAATAAAGGCGGAAAAACCCTTTGAAAAAATGTTGACCCATAAAGATGTTGAAATACAATAAGAAAAAAACTAACAAGAAACTGCTATAAAGAAAATGTAAGATTTTTTTAAACCCAGACGATCTACATATCCAAGAAATAGCAAGTTTTTCAAACTTACATGAGAAGCAATCAACTTTGATCAATTTTTTCGTATGATCAACATGTTGAACATTTCCATCAAATAAAGGATAAATAAAGGCAGAAAAACCCTTTGAAAAAATGTTGACTCATAAAGATGTTGAAATACAATAAGAAAAAAACTAACAAGAAACTGTGGAAATGACCACATAAACTGTTAGTTTTTTTAAAATATTTATAATGTGAAATTGTCGATAAAATACCATATTTATGGTAAGAAATGGGTTAAAGAAACACATAATTTGTACCTGAGTGATGATTACGGAATTGAATTATAAACATTCATGTTTTTCCATTTTTAATGTTCATTCGAGCTATAAATCTTGGTTGTTGTTGTTTTTTTTTTTCGTTTCATATAAATATGCAAATAGATGCCGCATTCCTGTCTTCATCATCCCTCTGCAAAAGGTCCGTCCGGATGAGGCATCCTAGAACCGAGTGCTGTTTATGGTCGTCGAAATTAACAATCCGAGTTATAGATTTTGCACGTCGGAATGCGCGTATAATAAAACTGTGACCGTAGTTCGCAATTTATGCGAGTCGTTAGTATTCAAGAGCGGCCGCAACGGAAAAATGTCTTTTGTCTCGTCTCGAACTGTCGTACTTGGAGTGCTTGTTACTCGAACTTACACCAATTTGACGCATGTTTCTCTTCTATCCGAACGATGTTACTAATACTGCCCAAATATGAGACCTGGCCGATTTGTACGCAAACTACCTACGCACACTTTATTGTAGACATCAACTTTTAGTACTTCACCAAAGAACTTATGTCACATATCAATTAGTAACGCTTTAAACTTCCAATATTTTTACAGTTTTTAAAATGATCAGTTATTTGTAAATTTAAAACTTTAAATTACTTAAAACTGTATAGTTGTTTAAGTTTAATTTATACTTTTAATTGAAACTTTTCCATGTTTGTGTGACCCAATTTATATTTAACTAAATAAGAAGAAGTTTTTATTTGTATTTTTCAATAAATTTAAAAAAAAATACAGTCACAATCCAATAATAAGATAGAAACTTGAATTTGCAATAAATATTCATATTTATAACAAACAAATTTGTATAATAAATGAAAATACAATTTGGGTTTATTGTAAATTTTAACAATGCAGATTGCAGTAGACGTGACTGCGTTTAAGTTATAAAAACAAATGTATTCAATTTGCTGACTTTACGACACATTAAGTTTTGCGAAACACGACACGTTTTCCAGCCGACAACGATTTACGCATTTATTATTTATTTATTTCGAGTGGAATTAAAAAAGGCAATTTAAATTTCGCCAACGTTTAAACATTACTTAAGAGGTAATTATTACAAGATGCCTGCAAAAGAAAAGAAAATGAAATAATGATATTTAATTACATTTTTTCTTTTGTTATTGTTGTTACTGTTTCTTTCAATGTACTTTTTGAATAGTTTTGCATTGAATTTATATTGAAAAACCCGAAGTAGTTTGATGTTCAAATAAAACTAAATCTTCGTTGGATGACTAAGACTTTTGTGAGGCGGAGAGGAAAACCGTGACCGTCAAAGGAATGAAATTTATTTATTTCTAATATTTTACGTTTCGCAAAGTCGATTGTAACAATCATGATGCATCCTTTTTAAATGTTATTGGTACACAGGGAGAAAGGTTAAGGCTGTTACTATTATCTCTGTCCACGTTCTTCTGCTGCGCTTCTTTTTATTTTATAGCTTTATTCCATTATTTTTCTTTCGTCTGCAGACGGAAATTTCAGTGATCGTTGTTCTCAAATTTTACGGTTTTGACATTTGACGAGAGCACAAAAAAAAATGTTGGTTGCGGTTTTGCAATCACGACTACAAAAATTGAGTTTAAGAACAGATATGATTATTGTGCTTCTGATGATTGATTATAGTTAATAAGTATCATTTTTTTAATGATGATTCCTTTGTGAACATTATATAACAAAATCACTCAAATTTGAAAGGCATATATCATTTTTTTTTACTGAGAAAATATAATAAATTCTATTTAATATCAGTTCAAATTTATTGCTTTGACAAAGAAATTACTTCTGTCAAAGTTATGTTTATTGAGATAATTTGATGGTTGCGACATGACCTTGTCAAACCTTTTGTCAAACTGTCAAAATATTTAGGTTATAAACAATTATGTCAAACTGTCAACATATTTAGGTTATAAACAATTGTGTCAAACTGTCAAAATATTTAGGTTATAAACAATTGGGTCACGTAAATAACGTTTGACAGGTTGAAACACTCTTAATTTCAATATATCCACGTTTTTATTGTATTACATTATTCTTATGAAATTAGCTTTTTTTTTACATTTTTTCAAAATTTTAATGTGATGTCACTTATATTAATTTATAAATGTAAATTTTACGATAAATATTTTCCTTTTTTTTTTATAAATGATTGCTTTCAAAAATAGCAAATTTTTCAATATTTTTAATAACTTTAAATTTGGTAAAAAAAACTTATCATTTTTATCCGATGAAAAACTGATGATTTATTAACATTTGAAAGATATACATTGTTTCGGAATTTGAATTTTGTTTCGTAATTTCGCGTTTTTTTTTTGAATGACCGAAAACGCTTGACAACTCTATATATAAAAAAAAGGTAAACTATTGTTTTCTTATGTAAATCTACTATTAAATAATCATAAAACTATCATAAACTCGTTATATAAAACCAGAAACTAAGAAATTGTATAAAATAGTTCAATTTATATTAAAATCGTAAAGCGTGGAGTAACGTTTTTTTGTTTGTCTATTATTATTTTATGAACATTTTCTGTTGCATTGAACATGTGTGTGGGCGAATCAGATAAACCGCTTAGAAACTGATGCATAATAATAATAAAAATCGATATATAGGTTATGCAGAAAATAAGTAAGAGTGTGCGAAAGAATCGATGTTCTTCTCGGAATCTGAATTGCTCGGTGTTTAACGCACCATTATGTACAGTTCTTGTCTCTAATGGATTAAATATACAAATAATGACCTACAATAAATCGGAGCGTTTTATGTGTATGTTTACTAGATCTTATATTTTTTTTTCTGCACAAAACGGCGTTTTCTCCATCCATTTCAGAGCGTTGACTTAATTATGAATAATAATGCATAATCCTGGGGCAATTCCAAAGCCCACCCACAACTTCAACTCAGAAGACCACGTCAAATTCAATTGTTTTCTAGCGAAGTGCACCAATCGCTTGAAGCGAGTCAAAGTTCACAAGACCGCTTATATTATTATTGAATTATAAGAAAAACGATTGCAAAAAAAGTATGTAACCTTTATTCTTGTTTTTTGTTTTCATTGAAATATTAATTGCAAAGTAATTAGTAAATTGAACTCAAGAACTCAATACAATAGTAATAGAAAATTAAAATGTAATGTGCCCGGAAAATATACTTATTATATAGTATTATTAGTTTCATAAACGTCTTTATTGGGCCAAAAGCAGTTGTTTCCCCGTTTTTTTTCAAATTTTCTATAGAAAAATGAAGACTTAGCCTATAATATTCTATAATAAGCATTGTTTTATATTACACATTTTCAGTAATTCGTTCATAAATATCTGAAACTCATTCATAACTAACTGAGATTTGGTTTATTGATTGTTATTACAAACATTCATGAATTTTATGCATTTTAAATTGAGAAAATTTTTACTTAAATATGAAATAATTGAGATTCAGAAAATATATTAGAAAAAATTGACTTTGTTCATATTAATTCATTAGTTTTTATCAAACTTTCAGTTAAAATAACTGCGAAATACTTAATTAATTAGTTTTACTAAATTTGGATGTAAATGAAAGTAAAGTTTATCTCATCAAAGTTGAGTAAATTGATTAATTTTGTAAATTTTATTAGTTTTTATAAAGTAATTAAAATTCTTATTTTTTTTTCAATTGAATTCATATGTAAATGCATTTTATGAAAAACCTTAAAATTAATTAGTTCAACTCAAAATTTTGTAAAAAAATCCTAAAATATTCACGTAATAAAGAATAATGAAAATTATCATTGATTTGTATTGAACATTTCATCAAGTTTTGTTACAAAATTTCTATTTTTTATTTTGAAATTATATGAAAATT
Organism: Nicrophorus orbicollis; assembly: GCA_018845635.1. Taxonomy (NCBI): domain Eukaryota; kingdom Metazoa; phylum Arthropoda; class Insecta; order Coleoptera; family Silphidae; genus Nicrophorus; species Nicrophorus orbicollis. Next base: position 620,703 of record JAFMTC010000011.1, on the reverse strand, counting down.
ACTGGTAGATTTTATGAATTTATTCAGCACATGGTTTATTACTATACTTTTCATTCAATTGATGAAAACTATTTCAGATTTGTATTGAAAATTTTATAAAACTATTTCCTCATTTTTGTTATACATTTTGTTTACAAGTTCAAAATCAGTGAGAACTCAGTAAATAAAGTAATTTTGTGCATTTTGTGACGAAACTAAATTTGCAAGTTAATAGAAAATAATATGTTATTCTACTTTTTTTAGAGTTTTATATAGAAATTTTATATTTTAACATCTTTAAATTAAGTTTTTTTAACGCTTTAGTGAAAAAGTAATATGTATATAATTAAAGTATAATGAAATACTTTGATTATAAGTAAAATTTAATGTAATGTAATGTAGGCACGTAACTGTGCTAATTATAATTTATTGCGTAGATTAAAATCGAAGAGATTGTAAATAACGACTAGTAAATTACGGTTGTAAGTAAGATCTACTTGGTAGAAGAAAGTATTGTAAGCATGTCTTGTTTGATAGATTAAATGGACAGATTAAATATATTAATGCATGATTTTTACTTGCTTTTACTGTACTTACTTTATATATATATTTATATGAATGTCGATCGAGAGAGTCGGTTTCCATGAATCGTTGGATAAAACAGTAATAAATCAAACAATTATTTATGTTTTTGTCCTTAATGCCGTTCGCCTTTCAATGTGTGACATATTTCAGTTAATTTATCGCGCGTTATTTATTTATATTTTTTCGTATTAAATCTATATACAAATATGTTATATTCTCTTAGTGTTCGTTCTTTTCGAGACGTGTAGAAAAATGTACACACTAAGTGCTCAAACGCCAAGGAGGAATTAGTAATTTGTTGTTTTAGTGAAAAGCGCGTGGGACGCGTTTTATGAGCGTGAATAAAAATCGAGTTCTAAGTAAATAGAAAGGCCATTCGGGAACAAGTAAAAGAGGAAGAAGAAGAAGAAGGGGGGAGAAGACGAAGTGTTTAAACCGTTTGGTAGCTAACTGGCACTTAGTAATTAGTAAATCACCGAGCGCTCGAGTGTTTGAGCGAAAGAGATGCCACCTATTAACATATCAAAATTAATTGCTGCTCTCCTCTTCTTCGCCTATTTACCATACATTTGTTTGTCTACACACTCTTTTCGGTTAAACGCAATTAACGTGTAAAGGAAGAAAAAGAAACCTTGGCCTTTGTGTGTTTCGATCTGAACGGCATTCTTTCAATTAAATATGCATTCCGCTCTTTATTTCTCTTTCTTTTTGCATGAAATTATTCCATAATATTCTATCACAATCCTTCTCTTCGCAATTCGTATAATAAATCTGCCAATTTTCTAATTTCTAATGTCGAGTCGTCTTGGTATGCAATTCTTCTGCTGGATTTTCGAACGTTGGTTTCGGTTTGGAATTATTGTGTTTATTGGCCATTAATCAATCCGATCCAGGTCTCTTCGTGTGTCTGCGTTATGCAGAGAAAGAGAGACCCAATGAACAAGCCACACGATGCCCATTAATTAATGGTATGTGTACTGCTCCAGCAGCGGCATATATATATATGTATAATTCTACATGGAAAATCAATCATACGTGTACATTAGGAGCATGTTGTGCATCTTTACCAAGAAAAAAAAAGAATAATGTTGGAAAATTCTTGACCCATATTTGCATGATCTCCGACGATTAATTAGACAAACTGATTTTCATACGAGTAATAACTTTAAAACCAATAAATTATTTTGTTCCAAGATTGTATTCAAAACATTTGTATTGATAGTGAATGCTATAAACTAAATAACAATCGAAACGCTGGCCAAAGGGCTATCGACCATTGGTCTTTCCGCCCATGAATATTATATATAATGGAGAAACTAAATGAACATTATTGTTTACCAATTATATAAGAAGGAGAAAAAAATCATTATACAAAAAAAAGCCACCTCTGGGAAAGGGAAAGAACATAATTATAGGAACAATAGACATTGGAATAGAGTTTATATGGGATATTTATATTTAGGAGGGGTTGATGCATCTCGAGAGATACAAAATTTGAAGAGATAGGATAAATTGGAGTCTTTTGAGATGAATTTAAGGAAAAGGGAGAGGTATCTATCGAGGAAAGGAACAACTTTGGTTTTGGAATGGAGGAGGTCATGAGAGGGGTATGGAGCGGATTATTTGGATCCTGGTGAGGATACGAAGGGAGGAACGTTCGGATACGAAAAGACTTTTCAGAATAGTGTTCCGGCATTGGGAGAGAAGGACGAAACCATTTGGACGGCAGATGGATTTATAGATGTTGCTATGGGTCGGAAATGACGGAAATCTTAATTTTGGATTTGAGTTCTTTTGAATAGGAGTTAAGGTTGAGTTTTGGATCTAGCAGGATTCTTAGGTATTTTACGACAGGTAGATGGGAAGATTACCAAAGGTTACGATAATTATTTTATGAGAAATGTTAATTATCAAATACGAAATTACATTCAATGTAAGTATTACATGAAAAATATTTGTATTTATTACATTGTAAACTAAAAAGCAAATTGTATTCCAATATATGTGTATTATTCATAAATACATATTAATTGTAATTGATTAATGGTGAATAATTAGTTTGTCGCAGGCGTGAATACATATTCAAGAAAAATATGAAAATGAAATTTGCAAGTTTACAATATGAATCATGCACGTAATTGAGTTATTCAAATAGCACACACACGTTACAATATCGTTGCATATCGACGAGCGCGAGACTAATTGTGGCATTAATACTTTACGATTTTAATTAATGAGCTAAAAAGTGCACACAACAACAGACGTGGATGGGAAAAAATGCGAGCGCACAGAGTGGAGAAATGCATGAATAATCGTGAGTCGAAGGTATTTAAAGATCAAATTCCTCCTCAATTTATAAGAAAACCATTTGCATAATTGGCTTTATTCGCTCGAGGAAATAAATAAAGGCGACTTATCTCGAAACGGAAAGTGCTATCGCTTGTTTGCCCCCTTTCGAAGATATCGAAAACCTTGGCAAAAATGAACTCCTCTCGTTGAAGAGAAGAGGACGAGAGGAGAAGAGGACAAAGGGGGTATGGTTTATTGGGTATTGGCGATCGCCTATTTGGAATTGGACTTAATTAGGATTCGCTTCGAACACGTGCCGAGAAGCAAGAATTCTTCGCAAAGGAGAAGAAGTTGATCCAATAAATATCGAAGAAGTGCAGAATCAGAGATACATTCTTACCTATTTCTTCCTTTCGTTTATACTTTGTGTGTGTGTGTGTTTTTTATTATTAATGGAACGAGGCCGAATCTTGTTATCGATTAGAGAAGACATAGCGAACGTGGGCGAACGTGGAATTTACATAATGATCGCCTTCTGTTCTAATTTCGACATATCCACATCGCAGCGTGAACAAAAATTACCAAATTTCGTTCTCCTTTTCTGCTCATTGCAATTTTAATAAAACAGTTAATAAACTATGAGGTGTAAAAATATCTAATTTCGTTCTCCTTTTCTGAGCTTTGCAAGTTTGTTAAACCATTTTTAACTATGAACTATTGCTAAGTATATTTTCTAAGAATGATGGAGATGGTGTAAAAGGTGTAAAAATACCAAATTTCGTTCCGTTTTCATATGCATTGCAATTTAATTAAAGCATTTTTAACTATGAATAATTTCTAAGAATGATGGATGCATTACGATTGAGGTGTAAAAAAATACCAAATTTCGTTCTCCTTTTCTGTTCATTGCAATTTTGTTAAACCATTTTAAAGTATGAACTATTGCTAAGAATAAAGCTTAAAAGTGATGGATGCATTACGATCGTGGTGTAAAAAATACCAAATTTCGTTCTGTTTTTCTGTTCAGTGCAATTTTGTTCAAACATTTTAAACTATGAACTATTGCTATGAATAATTTATAAGAATAAAGCTGAAATATGATGGATGCATTACGATCGAGTTCTAAATGTCAACAAATTTCGTTCGTTTTTTCTGATCATTGAAATTTTATGAAAACATTTTAATGTAACAATAATTTCTAAGAATATGGCTTAAGATTAATGGATGCACTAGGATCAAGGTGTAAAAAATACCAAATTTTGTTCTGTTTTTCTGTTTATTGCAATTTTGTTCAAACATTTTAACTATGAACTATTGCTAAGAACAATTTCTAAATATAAAGCCTAAGAATGATGGATACAGTACAATCGAGGTGTAAAAATTATCAAATTTTGTTCTGTTTTTCTCTTCATTGCAATTTTGTTTAAACATTTTTAACTATGAACAATTGCTAAGAATAATTTCTAAGAATGATGGATACATTAGGATCGAGGTGTAAAAAAATACCAAATTTCGTT
>JAFMTC010000011.1:552393-612614 GCA_018845635.1 Nicrophorus orbicollis | reverse complement strand
AATATGTGTTTAATAATATATTTTATATTGTTTTAACATATATATTTATACATTTTAGGTACAATTTTTTCATGAAATATTTGTAAATTTTTAAAAATAATAACGAAATTAAACGTAATTAGTTAATTGTTGATATTCTGTACTAATTAACATGATTAAAGTAATGTTAATATTTTAAGAAATTTAACCAAAAGACAAAGAATTTGATCGCATCTGATGGATTTCCACACAAGTAATTTCGTACGATTTTGTTGATAGATTTCAATCAAATTCCAATGCAAATTAAGGAATATGTGTTTAATAATATATTTTCTATTGTTTTAACATATATATTTATACATTTTAGGTACAATTTTTTCATGAAATATTTGTAAATTTTTTAAAATAATAACGAAATTAAACGTAATTAGTTAATTGTTGATATTCCGTACTTATTAACATGATTAAAGTAATGTTAATGTTTTAACAAATTTAACCGAAAGACAAAGAACTTGATCGTATCTGATGGATTTCCACACAAGTAATTTCGTACGATTTCTTTGATAGATTTCAATCAAATTCCAATACAAATTAAGGAATATGTGTTTAATAATATATATTTTCTAATTTTTTAATATATATTTATACATTTTAGGTACAATTTTTTCATGAAATATTTGTACATTTTTAAAATTAATAATGAAATTAAACGTAATTAGTTAATTGTTGATAATCCGTACTTATTAATATGATTATAGTAATGTTAATGTTTTGAAATTTGAACTATTCGATTTGATAAATATGATGTAATGTATGTATTTCGTTCTGATTGATCAATTGATTTTTGAAATTCTTTACTTGATTTACAGTTTCATTTAGCAATAAATAAAAATTCAATCCGGTTGTAAATATGAAATTCTCTAGCAAATCGCAAATAAACGCGAAGCTTAATAATTCCTTTATTAATTGGAGTTTCATTCGAAACCGTCTGATTTATCGATCCTTTGAATTCCAATTTATGTGGGGTTTCTTTAAGGTGCTCCTCGTTTCGTTCATTTTCTCGTATTCTTCACTTTTGTATTTCGCATTTTTTTCTTCTTTCTTTCCGTTGTTTCATTCTGTCGTTTTTTTTTTCGTTTGTCGGTTTTGTTTCTTGCGTATTCTTTGGACTCCCGTATATAGACGTGGGCTGTAGAAGCAATTCCTTGTCCCGCGATAAATAATTCAATTTGTGAAGGCAGCGAAGTGAAGAAGGAAAAGGAAACCGGGTTCTCTGGATGTGACATATCATAGGCGCCGACACTGAACGGCGCGATCCCAGGAATTTCCCGCTTTTTGCACGATATTAAGTGGACGCTGGCTAATCGATTATCGGAAAACAGAAGAACCAGAAGAACACTTTTAACTTTATATGGAAAATCGATGGGACGGCCGAGAGGGACGATAAATCAAACTGCGGAAAATTCTATTTCCATTAATACGATTTGCATCAAATGCGATTCATTCATTCACTTATTTGATGGATTCAACGTATATTCATGCATTTGCATATATTTATTTACGATTTTTCACTTTCCGTTCGGTGAAATCTCGCCGGCTCCAAACGCTGATTTATTGTTGAATTTATTCCATTCGGTAGATTAGAGCTTATCGACACGGCTTCATAAACTACTTTTCTTCTACTTTCCAAACGCGCAACTTATTACCACCACAAGCTTGTCAATATTTAGAAACGTTAAATCCTGCAACGAATTACCTAAACACCTACCACAAAACTTGTATAATTTATTTATATTCAATCTTTAAAGTACAATTAATTCATTCAAATTAAGTAAATGACGTTTCATAATTAATTAATTATTTAGAGTGAAAAGATTGCAGTCTTACAGTTGTTCTTAGATTTATTTTTATTTTTATGACTTTTGCAATAAATATTATTATTATTTAAAAAAGTAATTTCTGAAATAAACTTTTCTATTATATAATTTACACTTTATACCATAATTTTTCATCATGTTTTCCTTAAAAGAAACACATAGGAAATGCTACTAACTACTTGTGTTTGACTTATACTATTACATATTAATCTAAAGTATTTTATCTAAAATATTTATATAAGAAATAGAAAAACTTGTTTCAAACTTACTGCAACTAAAATTACCGGTTTCTTAATTAATAAAATAATGTATTATAATGATTTACACTTGAAAATGTCATTAATTAATCAAGTAAACAATGTTTGAGAAATGAATACCCGGCGCATCCACAATGTAAATTTCGTATATATTATAATAAATTTTACTTTTTTTCAATATATTAAAACGGCAATCTATTGAAATATTGAAATTAGGGCTAAAATAATCTTAAATTGAAAGCCTTTTGACCCAATGTGTCGTTAATATGTTTAATATTAATATTGAATGTTAAAATAATGTGTTTATTAGAATGTTGTTTTATTATAATAAAAATGAATATAGTAAAGTCGTTCATAAATTTACACGCTTAAACATGTGATAAATTGAAAGAATACTGTAGAAATTATTTAGAATTTCGTGTTTCGGGAATTCAAATTTCGAATGAAAACCGTAATTATTGATGGGATTCTAGTGAAATACTTATACTTACACAATAATTATTACTAATTTTAGTCCATTTTTCATAAACTACAACATTTTCATAAAATTAGGTAATTGAATTTTCTTTTTTTTTAATCTTCGTATTTCTTTCTCTTAATTTTTAATGTAAAGTGTTATTTTTTGTATTTATTATTGTAATAATTAACATTTTCATTTTATTGTCATTGATGCTAATTTATCATGGATCTGAAAATAGAAACATGCAATAATTGATATTTTCATTGAACTGGAAATGAAAAATTGGAATATTGATTACTATTAACCGATTTTACTCACAAGGAAAATACATTAAATTTGTATATGAAAATATTTGTCAAAAAAACTTATGTTTACAATCGGATTTTAAGTGATTTATTTCTTCTTGGAATTTTGAATTTGTGCAATGAGTTTCCTTTCCACGCATCGTGCTAAATCGAAAGACAAACAGAGCGTTAACACGATTAACTTTAAACCAATTGAGAGGAGTAAGTGGTGAGTAAAAAAGTATCCGAGTTAAATTGGAATCGCTTAGCGTTAAGTTAATTAGCGTCGATTAGGAGACGTTCGAACAACTGGAAACATGTCATTTCATTAAAAAGAACACGATTACCGCTAATAGATTCCGTGTCCCAATCAATTTATGCCTCCAAATTGTTTACTTGTTACATCATCGTCATCATCATTCAATTGATTTCATCAATTATATCATCTAAATACAATTAGAATTAAGGATTTTGTAAAATTATTGAATACAATTGAAAGGTTTATGTTGTGATGCAATAATTTGATGTGTGTTCAAGCTAATTGTTTCGGTGCATGTAATTTCGAAGGATTAACATCTCCGTTGAATCAGCAGGGGAAAGGAAAATCTGCATAGGAGATGAGCACAAGAATAATAATAATAAATAAAAGAACTGGATACAATAATGAGTATGTTCGTTGCCGGAGAGACGTCAAAATAAAGGTCAGGATGATGCAGTAAATTCGCGATGTATGTCATTAATCTATTAAATTGAGGATGTGCGGCGCACAGTCATGAAAAACGATTAATAATCGAAGGAAAATGTCTCGAGCGAGGATCGTTTCGAATCCGCGAAAACCGCATAAATCCATCCGATCCGATGGATAATTCAATAAAAACGATCGTGTTTTTCTTCGTTTCCTTCCCAATTTGAAACAATAGTACCGTTACCAGTAAAACTGCAATAATTACACAAAAATAACAGCGCAAGAAAGAAAGACATTTCGTCTCGATGCTGCGTATTTTTGTTGTAGTTGTTGTTGTGAAAGTGCAATTCGTCTGCGTTTTCTTGACGGCTTTTCCACGCTTTGCGAAAAGGTCCCAGGTATCGTGTTACAGATGCAATTAATCGAATTCGAAGAGTGGTATGAAAATGGTATTTGCCATTCAGGAACAGGACGAGGCGCGTGTGACTTCTGATATCGGACGCAGTCAGGATCTATTCCCCTCGTCCATAAATCCTCGAGAGCCGTACTTTCCAATTGCGCCTTTAACATCATTTTTCGAAGCCATTAATCTTGCTCGGATCAATTAAATTGGATTAGCCAATGCGCGCACGAATCCATCATTGTCCGACCGGACTGCTTAATTAATTTTGATTGCATTATTATCATTATGTTATTGTGAAAATGTATCTGTATTAACTCTTTTCTCTCCTCTTCTCGTTCCAGGTATGAACTCTACTCTAGCCACGTCACCTTTTCCTCTGTAAGTCGATTTCTTCGTTACACGTTCAACATTCACTTCAAAGTACGGTATTTTCTTAGTTTAGTACGGTCATATTTATAGTTTACTAATTATAATTGAATTAGTAAATTGTCAGAAATGTCCAAACATGTGATAAACTAGAAGAAAAATATAGAAGTTATTTAAAATTTTGTGTTTCAGGAATTCAAATTTCAAATGAAAAACTTCCAAATATTATCGTTATTATTAAAATTATTTAAGAATTTGTATTTAAAGAATAATTAAGAAAAAGGTGAATTTTTGGTTTTATAACAAAACATTCAGTAAATAGTTTAACGTTTGACAAATGACAATTTAATATTGGATAGCGCCCACTGGCGGTTTTCCCTTAATTGCTAATTAGATGATAAATCTCATTGGAAGATCCAGTAAATTACATCGCTTCAATCGGTTCGTTGTTAAGCTATTATCAAGAATATTGATAGCTAACTCATTTGGATGTTTTTCTAGCCTATTTGGGTATCTGCTACTATATTTCATAATGGCTTCCTCCACTGTTTCTATTTGAAGATCCTCGTGAATTCTCCTATTTGTAATGTACCATGTACCACCTATGATTCTTCTTAGGCTCTTCGACTGGAATCTTTGTATAATAGCAATATTAGATTTGCTAGTACTTCCCTACAGCTGTATTCCATAGGTCCAGACTGGTTTTAAGATTACCTTATAAATCAACAGCTTGTTTTCTTTTGAAATTTGTGAGTCTTCTCCTAGTAGCCAGTACAGCTTCCTGAACTTGATTTCAAGTTGTTCTCTTTTTGCTTGGATGTGATCTTTCCAGGTCAATCTTCTATCCAGATGCATACCCAGATATTTAACTTTATTAGCTGTCGGTATAATTTTTCCATTGATAGTCACTGGTGGGCAGTAGTCTTTACTCATGGTGGAGGTAACATGCACTCATTTTCATTCATTGACCTTCATTCTCCATTTTTGAAGCCATTCCTGTACTAAGTTCAAAGAATTTTGCAGATGATGTGATGCACGTGCTGCATCCGATGATAAAATTGCAGTATCATCAGCAAATGTTGCAATAGTTGTTTTATCAGTTAGAGCCATATCTGCAGTATATAATATATACAGAAGAGGTCCTAATACGCTTCCTACCACAAATAAATGCAGTAAATGCAGGAATAATAATTTGAAGGAAAAATAATGAAAAATGCATTTGCTGGAAAGGGCTATAGATCATAGGTCTTTCTGTCCAAATTTTTCTAATATTGTATATTTCTATTTGCATTTAAATGAAGCATTAAAGCGTTTTGTTAACTTTAATGTGTACTGCAATGTAAGCAATGTAAATGCATTTGAAAATGATGTTTAACGATCTATTTCACTTGGTTAACCGGTTACATTTAAGGGACACGAATGCCACCGGATTTTCGAATCATAACTGCGTTACAAACGAGCGCCGAGAAATAACATCTCTTCTCTCGGCATTCGTTAGTTTTATCTGCGCGCTTTATCTGGACGCGCGAGTTTCAGATCTTCCCGTCTTCTCCTCTGAAATTCAGTGCACACAGCCTGAGAGATCGTGTTTCCTTTTCCGGTCAGCAGCTTCGGTGTCCGATGCTTTTTCTGTTCTTCGGCCGAAGCAAGACAAATGGCGCGGCAAGGCCTGTTTTGCATAAAATCGTGACCCGTAATGCTACCAACCGACAGCGCCGATTTCATCAGTTAATAACTTCGAAATTTTTTAAAACCATCCATCTCTCTCTCTCTCTTATATTCTCACGTTCTCAAACGTATTCAATAAATCTGATTAATAAATCATATCATATCTGTTGCATTGCGAAAAACCGTTTAATGTTTATGTATATATAGAAGACTGTTGTACGATGCGGGGATATGGCGCAGATTTCGAGATCATGCGAGTGAGGTCAATCGACCTCTGTTTTATGGTGGCCAGGAAGAGGTGTCCGATGGGTCAGAATGAGATGAAGAGTGGCGAGGATCGGAGGAGCGAGAGAGGGATGGAAGGAATGCGAGAGATCCGACCCGGTCAGGTCGAGCACGATCCGTTTCGTGTAATCCTGTAACGTGAAACGCCTCTGTCACGACCCGACAATCCATAACGCCATTAATAATCGGTTACTTTATCTAATGACACAATACTAATTTAGTATATTGATTGGAATTTAGTAATCGTTGCGTAGGTAAGAACGGCGACGAGGACTGCCGCAAACGGCGACATGCTAATGCCCTTCTCGGAAAAACTCCAGTCACGAACGTGTATGATCCTTAAGAAACCGAATGCCTTATTCATGTATGGAAAAAAAAAGGAAGTCCCAATGAACCATTTACAATTCATTTGTAACAAATCGTTACGATACTTCTAAAGTTATACAACAATTAACAACTCGCAGCAACATACGTTTCCAATCCCACAATCCATTTACTCTGTCTATTTCTTATATAAAGATAATTGTACTTTATCATTATTGAAAACTTTATCTCTTACTTAAACTTTCCATTAGCAAATACAATTGTTTAATTAACTTCTGAAATTAAATATTAACATTTCCAATCCCAGGAATTTATGGTCCTACAATCTAAAACTAAAGTCCTCAAACTTTCTTCTCTAACCATATGCATGTATATATTCAATTACTGAAATTTATAGTAAATTTTCCAAATTTATGAATGAACATGTAAAACTATAATACCTCACATAGTGTAGATAATTTCTTTAACCAAACCCGAGCTCAAAGTGGAAGCCAAACATTAACCATAGTAAATACTCTCTGTAATACAAATGCAATAAACAATCTTGAAAACTTGAAAAAAAGAACTTGTAGATAATTCCGTTAATTTCCAAAATTGTTTAAAACAGGACTATTTGAGGCACTAAACAAAAATAAACAGCACAAAACGAGACTTAATTATAAAAAAAATCGATCATTTAAACAAATTATTTTTGCAATTAACTTTTGTTAATCCTAATTGTGATAATATTCCTGGAATATCATAATCAATACAATTGTTTAAAAATCACACTAAACTAAGTTATTTAGATAAACTATGAATATTTTGATTGACACGAAACTATTTCCATCTTTAATTACTTCAATTAATCAAATAATTTATCATCATATGACTTTACACTGAGATTTATTTTAAGTTTAATTTTGTTATTTTTTTGTGATTCAGCTTCTGATTTCTTATTTTAATATTTCCTATTAAAGAAAGTGGTGTTGTTGCTACTGAATATAACAGTAATCGACATTTACATTAGATTTATTATTACACGATTTATAGAATATCAAATCTGCTAAAAAGTTTTTTTGAGCTACTAAATTTAAATAAACTGTTGTGATGATATTTATGAATCATCGTAATTTTCGTATAAAAAAAGCTGCACATATTTTTTCGACTTTCGATGCCGTTCATCGCTTACAGGCAATTTCGTTGTTACGAAACTGTTGACCAATTCCATGATTCACACACATGCATTACAGTAAGTATACTTAAAGAAAAAGAATAAACGGCAATCGACATCTGCGATATTGATATTTCGCAGTTGGCTTTTGGTGTCATTAAACTTAATGCATTCATTCATGAAAAAATAAAATAAAGTGTTAATACTTAAAGTAAAATAAGAATGTAAGAAAATGATATATTTGTGAATAGTACTTTATTATAACTATTCAATTGTTTGTAATAATGGGATTGAATCTTACTGATTTCACTCATATTAAGTCCATCATAAAAATACGTTTCTTAGTAGATTTTAAGCACAAGTTATCTAAATTTTTAATTTAAAAAATCACATTTTTTTTGCTAATCCTATTGTAATCTTTACGTAATCGTATAGTTGAAGATGTCTTCATAAAAAGTTGTAAAATTGTTCATACAACTTCTTAAAAAACTTTGAAAAATTGTTAATAAAAATTGATAAAAATATGTGGAATTGTTGATAAATGAAAAAAATGTGAAAAGAGATTGTAATTTTCATGAAAAGTTTGGAGGTGACTGGATTAAGGTCAAGGTAATGGTTGTAAAAGTTTCTAAATGTTTCATGTTTATTATAAATATAAGGATCAATGAAATTAGTAGAGGATTGATAATGAGATAAGGATATGTGGGTTGTAGAAATCAGGGCCAATGGCAACTTATTATTGTCCGTGTATTATGTGTTAATTGCGCTCCCGGATTCGGAATCGCAGGAATCCGGACTTGCTTGCTTCTGTCTGCGTTATGCATTATTATTACGGTTATTACAGAGCACAAGATAAAGGCAATCAATTGTTGCAATCTGCATAGAACACGTACAACCAGGCGATTTATCGCGTCCACCAGGAGCGTTGTATTTATTAATGTGCAGATGTTAATTTTCAATGGTGAGTCCTTCGAGTCAGTCTTGAGCGGAGGAGACTAGAGGCTCTGAAATTTCATAAATCTGTTACGAAACGTATCGAATTTCGCGGTTTTCAATCTTCCATTACAGAAATAAATACATAGTCGTCGTATGTAGAAATAATGCGGGAAATTGTTTTTGCAAAGTTCAATGGAATAATCTGGAATTGGGTGGAGGAGTAAAAAGAATGGAAGAAAAACGAGAAGAAAATGAAAGAGCAAGTACACGAGAGGAGTTTGTCGGTGTGCGAAAGCGAGGTGGAGCGAGAGTGAATGAAAGAAATGCCAGTAGATAGATAGATATTTATGTGTCTATTGTTTTAAGGCATCGTCACTGAACTATAACCATTTTGCAAAAGGCGAAATGTCAGCGCACTTGTAAAGCGTGCATTTCTATTACGTGTCGAAATCGTGGAAAATACGACGAAAGCGCACCGAATACTTGTGGATGTGGTCGTCGGCCGTGTTGCTTGTGTTGGCTGAGTTCTGAGGTTGGTTGGTTGGTTGGCTGTTGGTAACTTATCGGCTGCGGAAATTATGTCAGACATAAGGTCAGGATCTGCCGGCATAACCTGCGCCGATGATGGCATACGGCAAACCACTGCGAAGAACAACAACAACTGCAGAACTGAAAGGAGCAATACCGGAGACAGATCACCTGCTGCATTGGATGCATCAACACAACTAAACTAATCTATGTTAGTTAACTCAACTAGTGTGGCTAGAAACATTCGATCAATGCTCTTGTTATTCTCAATTTACTTGTGCAAACTTTGGACAACAATTTATTAAAACGAATCCAGTTCCAATACCCTGCAAATACAAGAACACAATGTTAACAAAAAATAATCACTATTTTGGATTACTTGGATAGATACTCACGTGTGCTTATATATGCTATTTCCCATTTGTACAAGTATTTATATAGATTACTTGGTTATTATCGTTTAATATTTAGTTGTTAGGGTGAAAAACTTATGGTCGAAAATCCTCGAAACGCAATTTTCTAATTGTCCACATATAAAACTTGTACTAAAGTTGCATTTGTTCACTCCTTATATGGTTATTGTTTACGTGTTTTACAATCGCAGCTGCAAAGTCCTTATATGGAAAATTTAATTGCTGTTCAATGGCAGCTGCAAAGTGCAGGTGTTCACTCCTTATATGGAGATTGTTCACGTCTTTTATAATCGTGCAGGTGTTCACTCCTTATATGGATTATTTAATGACTTTATATCGCAGTTGCAAAGTGCAGGTGTTCACTCCTTATATGGATTATTTAATGGCTTAACAATCCCAGTTGCAAAGTGCAGGTGTTCGCTCCTTATATGGAGATTGTTTACTTGTTATACAATCATATCTGCGGGTGCAGGTGTTCAATCCTTATATGGGTTATTTAATGACTTTACAATCGCAGCTTCAAAATGCAGGTGTTCACTTCTTGTAGGCACAAATACTGAAAAATCTTTAGTTTTCTATAAGGAATATATACAGAAAAAAGTAAGAATTTTAGTAATTTTCTGATAAATAAAAATTGCATAAACACTATTAAATATTAGTTGCAGAAGAATATTAGGTTGAAAATATCGAAAAAGAGGAAAGGTAGGAGGACACTTTTCGAGAAGGGACAGAAATTTACAAAAGAAGGACTGTCCGCCCTAAAGGAGGACGATTGGACACCTAAATTTCAAAGCGGAAAAACACACTTATTACTTTTTAAAAATTAAATTAATTCACGCAACGTAGCTACATGAAGTCTTCAGTTTATAATGAAAATGTAAAGGAAACAACGATACAAATGCAATTTTCTTTAATATTCATATTTGAAATGCGAATGTAATTGAAATTACTACAGCTTTATATCAAGTACTAGTTACGAGACTTTAACAAAAAAAATACACAGTAATTAAATGGAAATAACAGGAAGAGAGTCTGAAAATAAAAAGCAAATTACATTTTCTATTATAGCGACGTGAAAGGCTAATGGATAAAATGCACTTTATGGCAAAATAAATGTCTCCTAATCGGTTTCAGAGAAAAAACAACAACGAATATAAACTTGTTGCAGATGAAAAATAGTATTATTATTGCATGGAAACAGCGAGCTTTGTGATTTCAGGTGTTGATTGCGGCAATTATTCGTAGGTGTAGTAAGGAAGCAATTACATGTTTCAAGTGTCTATAGCGAATTGAAATAAAATTTCATATAAGAAAAGCTAAATATTTCGCTTTTGTTTTCTCATTACTTTTAATGGATTTTTACCGACACAGGATACGCTAATTGAATATGGGATTGTTATTATTGTAGTTAAATGTAATTTTACTTGAATAATTAAACAGAGGAATCGTTTTGGTTGAATCATTTATTAGTAAAAAAAATAACAACAATTTCTGAATATTTCAATTAAATAACGATGAATTTTAGCTATTTTTTAATTAAGATTTTTAATTAATGTTTTAAAACAATTATTTCTAGTATATTTTAGATATAATTTTGTGTTTAAATTATGAAATTTTACAATATTTTAGAAAAAATGTGATATATTAATTTATATATAAAAAATAAGATTTTCTTAATATTTAAACTTAAAAATATCAAATTTCAGTTTCTTTTTAATTATAATTTTTAATGACTCTTTGTTATATATTTTATGTTTTACAGAAATGTGATAATTTCCATGCATTTTCTTGAAGGAATCTATTAAAATATTAAATCACTTTAATAAATAATAATTTCTGAATATTTCAACAAAAATCGATGTATTTTTGATTAAAAGTGTACACTTTTTTGAATTTTTTTAAATATTTGTTTTTCAAACTTGTTGAGTATATGTAATACGATAGATTTAATTAAATTTTACAATAATTTAGAAAGAAATAAGATAATTTTGATGTGTTTTTTGTAAAAAAATATTAAGAATTTCTGAATATTTCAACTTAAATTTTCAGTTACTTTTCAATTAACATATTAATTATTTGATATGTATTTTCAATATCATTAAGTGTACACATTTAATTAAACGAAAAAATGATACATTTTGGCATAATATTTACGTTATACCGAAATTTCTGTCCCAAATTTCCCGACTTTTCAGATTTTACACAACTCGTTTTTAGTCCCGAATTTACAGCATTTATCCCGAATTGTCCCAAAAAAAGAGTAGCATGAGAACATAAAATGCAGATATTTTTTATTTTGTTTTGATATATATTCGAAATCTGGTCACCTTAATATATTAGTGATAATGATCATGTTTTAAAATGCTGAAATACGCGATTCATTGCATTGCATTTCTTGAAATATGTCTCTTTTTGTTTGTTTGTTTGTTTGCAAGGATGAAAGGGGAGAGTAATGACCGTGTTTGTCGCTAAAGTCCGGATATAAAATGAAGAGATTTACAAGCGATGCTGACGTTAATCCAACGAAATTTATTGGAATTGTACTGGGCAATTGAATATTCCCGTGCCGGAGCTCTTTTCCATCGTGGTCCGCAATGCGGGAATACATGCAAATTATTACATTACCACCCATAAACATGTGGAAGCCCGACGGTCATTTTCCGCCTAATCTCTGCTCAGATAGAGGAGCAAATGAAAATACCCAAGGCGAATGTCGATGATGATCATGGTAAAATTGTAGAAGAGAGATGGACTGAATTGCTGGGAACGAGACGAACGAATAACTGTAAAAAATATATGTAAAACACGTGTACACATACATACATTTATATATATGTATGTATATAGTACATGTCTACATAGGTACACTCTATACACGTGTACGTTCCTTACGTGATCAGACGTCTACGCTCGCAAGATACCCGGTCACGTGTATTTCTAACTATATACATGCATGGTATATCTTCTCGTAGTCCTTTCATTAACACACAACTTCATTTAATTGACAAACACGGCAGTATTTGATACGGTTTTTAGGTACCAAAGAATGAAGAGCGAAACCGGATCCGGTCAATGAAAACCTTCGTTGGCTTGGGCCCTTCAAAATCACATAAGAACGTAACAGTTTACAGTTACACAAATAAATAAGAAACACAATGTGTACACAAGTGTAAACAACGTCACTTCAGACCTTCACGTAACCAGAATAAAAATCGGAATGCATTGCGTCGTTCCTTTAGAAAAAGTCGTAAATTACCACGATTTTTATAGATACATTTCAATTTGGAATCACGTACTTTATTTTAATTAGAGTTGTTAAAAAATTACCAAAATTATTGTATACTTTCATAAACTTTCATTGAAGCTTATTTACGTTGCATAATAATTTCCATAGACAACTATTTTTCAATGAAGTTTGAAGCTTGTTTAAGTTACATAATAATTTTTATAAGAAAATATCACATACAGATTACGAAATTACAGCAAATCTTACGTGTTTATCATTAAAACTTTCATATTTAAAAAAAATAATGTTTTGAAGTTTATCAAGTATTAATTGTTAATTGATCAAAATTTTCATTTATTTTAAAAAAAGTACCACATTTTATAAGAATAAATACTATGTGTTTACATTAAAGAGTTGTAAGTTAAATAATATTTAATAATGATTCCACTTTTTCAAATAATTCAAGTTTATCAAAATTAACTTTAAGTTGATGATAATTATCATACTTATCTTATAAAAGCTTGTGTTTATTCAAAAAATGTATTCTTACAATGAAGAATTTCATTAACATTTATATGATTTTCATTATAACTTACTTATCTGATCAAAATTATCATGTATTTTCAACAAAATTTCCTTGTTTTTTTATCAACAAAACAATTATATTTACATTAATGATACCTACTTTAAATCTTCTATCAGTTGTTCAATACTTATACTTTTTTATTTGAAGTTAATCAAAATTATCTTTAAGTTGATGATAATTATCACACTTATCCTAAAAGCTTGTTTGTTTTTTGTTTTAAATATATAATTTAAATGTAGAATTTCATTAAGGTTACATGATTTTCATTACAACTATCAAGAAATTGAAGCCAATCAAAATTAACTTTAAGTTGATCAAAATTATCATGTATTTCCAACAATTTTCCTTGTTTTTTTTAATCAATAAGACAATTGTCTTTACTTTAAAGATGCCTACTTGAAATATTTTGTGAGTACCTCAATACTTATTCGTTTTTAATTTAAGTTAATCAAAATTAACTTTAAGT
This sequence comes from Nicrophorus orbicollis, assembly GCA_018845635.1. Classification (NCBI taxonomy): domain Eukaryota; kingdom Metazoa; phylum Arthropoda; class Insecta; order Coleoptera; family Silphidae; genus Nicrophorus; species Nicrophorus orbicollis. Next base: position 598,718 of record JAFMTC010000011.1, on the reverse strand, counting down.
CGATGATAATTACCATACTTATACAAAAAAGCTTGTCTGCTTTTTTTTCATAACATTTATAATTTCAATGAAGAATTTCAATAAAACTTACATGATTTTCATTATAACCTATTTAACTAGCAATTAATTGAAGTCAATCAAAATTAACTTTAATCTGATCAAAATTAACGTGTGTTTCCAACAAAAATTCCTTGTTTTTTTTAATCAACAAAACAATTGTCTTTACATTAAAGATGCCTACTTGAAAACTTTTGTGAGTAGTTCAATACTTATTCGTTTTTAATTTAAGTTAATCAAAATTAACTTTAAGTTGATGAAAATTATAATATTTATCCTAGAAAAGCTTGTGTGTATTCATAAAATTTATAATTGCAATGAAAAATTTCATTTAAACTTTCATTATTTTCATTATAACTTACGTAACTGATCAAAATTATCATGTATTTCCAACAAAATTCACTTGTTTTTTTTATTGACAAAACAATTGTCTTTAAGTTGATGATAATTATCATACTTATCTAAGCTTCTCTGATCTTTTTCATAAAGTGTATAAAACTTACATAATTTTCATTATAACTTACTTAACTAGCAATAAATTGAAGTCAATCAAAATTAACTTTAAGTTGATCAAAATAATCTTGTGTTTCCAAATTTCCTTGCTTTTTTTATAAACAAAACAATTGTCTTTACATTAAAGATGCCTACTTGAAACTTTGTGTAAATTATTCAATACATATTCTTTTTTTAAATTTAAGTTTATCAAAATTAACTTTAAGCTGATCAAGATAATACTTCTCTAAGAAAAAAACTTGTCTACATTCAATAGGAAAACTTAATTTATGATTACATTGAAGATGATTAGTTTGAAGCATATTTATTTAAGTTATCTAATACTTATTAATGATGCAAGATCTAAATTGAAAAATCTATAAAACGCTTTAATAATAAATCACTTCTGTGAGACGCTGACGCTGAAATCATTAACGAAACAATTATAAATCATTTGCAACGTAATGGCCGATAGATCGTTAAACGAATACCACGTAAAAAATGCACGAAGAAAGAAAAAGAAGTGCACTTCATTTCGTAACATACGATTAAATAATAAATTCACCAGTTTTGTAATCAGCCCGCAATATCTGGCAGAGTCGTGCTTCATTTTGGTTTTGTTTACGTTTTAATTAGCGGTTTTAATGAGTTCCCCTCTTCTTTCATTATAGTTAATTGAGCGTATATTATGCAAGGCAATGATTCTCTTAACCTTCCTCAGCTCTCTCTCTCTGTATGGATCTGTGACTCTGACTGAACTAATTCGGACAAAACGAGTGTTATTTAATAATACTGAAGAATGCACATAAAATTAAATTGATTCTATTCATTAGCGTTAATTTAATTAAGACTTTTTTTTATATCTAAATGTAATTTAAGTTAGTTTAACTTACATCATTTGAAAAAAGATTTTCCACTTTGAAATTTTACATTGAAATTGCAATTAATTTATATATTCAATAAATTTGTCCAAACTAGTAATGAAATTAATAAGTAATAACAATATTTGCATTACTTAAATACTATGCAGTACACCCACATCTCGCTATACGGCTGCTCTTTATACGGCATTTCGCTATAACGGCACTCTTCAATTAAGGCACGTTTTCGATTTACGGCCTACAATATTTCGCTATAACGGCAAATGAACTTTTTTCCATGTCGATAAATCTTGCGCATGCGCAATAATTGCTTCCTTGTACGGCTTTTCGCTTTGCGGCCAAGTATCGTGGAACATATCTAGGCCGTAAAGCGAGGTATGGTATGTTAACGAATAACGTGAAGAAAATCGTTCAAAATAGTCTAAAGATTCGGATAACGAACACTTTACTGACCGATTGACGTTTCTTCAGAAAACTGAGGATTTTGGTTCGGTTAACGAAAAATTCCTTTGATTATGTTCGTTAATCTACTGTATATTAATAGTAAAACTACTTGAAACAATTGAATTGTATTAAACATTTGAAGATGCATTTAACATAAGCCACCCAAGTCAAGCAAAAACTTTACAAAACCTCAATTAAGTGGAAACTAAGTTAGGTAAGTAATTGATCTATAAAACTCGAGCTGTTGTGCGCGGCAGAATGACATAAAATCAGCAAGTTAATAAAGCGCAACAATTAAACCACTCTTCGGATCCGATTTAATTGCAGCCAACGGTCATTTTATTGATATCAACTTCTTTTTATTTTTCTCTGCGTTCATTACGTAATTGGAACAATTAACAGCGGCAGTCCGTTTCTTAAAGAGGACGAAGAAAGAAATAAATGTGCACAAGTGCGGTGAGAAAATTCACTCTAAGCCTGTCCCATTGTTACGTGAACTTAATGAGAATCGATCATTTATCACCCACGCGTGATACTCAGTGATTTCCTCCGTAAACAATTCAGAAACTTGAGATTCAATGAAACAAATAATTCGCAAACTTGATAGGAATGAAATTTGAAAATTGATCGATCAAAGTTTCCCGTACTCGAATTAATTGATTTCAAAATATTACCGTTCTCTCCAAGGTTCACCTCGATCAATCAATCAATCAAAACTGGATTACGGATTTGTTACATTCCGTATTACCAATTGCAAAAGTGAGCAGGAGAAAAAAAATGTGTGGTGCACATGGTTTGTTCTTGAAATGCAGTTTTGCACAACGAGCGGGAAGAAAAGAAAAAAACACGATATGTTTCACCGTGAAATCGATATACGTCTTTGTTTTAGTTTTGCTTTGTTTTTTCCTGTAATAGACGAAACCAATTATAGTTGTACGCAAGTTTATGCACCTTTCGTTGAAGAATGTCGTGTCGACTTAGGACTGATTTATTTTCGTTTAGCTGTCTGTTAACTAATTGACAGATTTCAACCCATGATTTTGAGAAGTACAAGCAATTTGAACGCGCACTGAAATATGTTTGGTATTCTGTTTTAATGTCAAATCGTGACTTATTCCTTAATTTACTTCTTTAGAAATATCTTCCTTTCCATAAGATTTATTGAGATTGATTTCATAAAAGTCTTTATTTTTAAGTATTTCAATGAAAATCGTATGATTTTTATGTAATTCCATTCATTAATTACAATAGTTTCAGAAGTTATATTTTGAAAATATTACAAATATTTCCATTAGAACTTTCGCACTTATTATTTTTATTAAATAAGAGTTTTCTGCTTTCAATTGATCATTTCTTAAAATAGTTATAATGAATAATACAATTGTATATTTATAACATATAAAACAAATCAATTCTTTCAAAAAAACAACAATTTCACAAGTAAATAATTATTTTATATTTTCGAATTATTTGCAAAAAATTGAAAACTTTATTCACTTTTCAATTGATCAATTTTAAATAGTCAAAATTATGTTTAATAAAAGATGTAATAGTCGTTCAATTAAGATGTCATCTTTCAATTAATCTAACTATTAATATCACTATAGATTTATCTTTTAATTATTAATATTAATATACATTAAAGTATAATTTCTGAAGCAGGACTAAACTGTATTTATATTATACTTATAGTTATGAATTGATGGCATAACTTATGTAATAGAATTGGCTTTGTGCAATTATTTACGGCGATCAGAAATACCTGCAGTCTATAAACTTCTTGCTTCTGGCATACGTTTTTTTTTTGTTGCTCTGTATGTGGAAGCAAGTTATTTTCTTTTGTGAAAGAACTGCGCTCGGAATAACAGGACTTAGCTTTGTGCGGAAAAATGATGTACGCTTTTCTTCGTTGATTTGATGTAGACCACGGTTGTAGACCGGAATGGGAGAGAGCCGCGCCAGGCGGAAAAGTCAAGGAAATATTAATGCGTTTACGGTACATCAAAAACTATAACTATAAAGTGTAATACGGTAACCATTGCTGAAATGTAGAGAGGAAGATCTCTGATTTACTGAGACCTTTTTCCCAATGGTAAATGGTGTCTGATTCTGTTTGATTCACCTAATTAAAACTGAAAATATTCCGATTGCAATTTATTATTTTAGTTTTGTTTAAAGCCTTAATAAAGGAAATTATAATATTTATTATGTTAGTTGAAATTTATGATAAAATTCTTGCAAATCTTAGCAAAAACTTAATAAATAGAAAAGCTTTTATACAAGTTACAGTGAATTTGATTATATTTATAAGACTTTAGAAAATCTTGCCAAAAATTTGAATTAAAAGTATGTATATTATTAGAAATATAAGTAAAAAATGTACATTAAAACGTTACATTTTGAATTATTTACAACTTTTAGTAAATGTTATTATTTTATCTATAATTTAATATAAGCAAATGACATTAAATTAAATAAATAACAATAATTGAATATTATAAAATTTTGTATGAAAATTTAAAGTTTTAGTAACTCGATATTAAAATCTGTAATATAAACAAAAAACTGTACATTAAAACGAGTTGTAATTATAATGTCTGAAAGGAATTTAATATGAAAACACAATTCGTTTAATTGCTGCTTTCGTAAAGTGTAAAGCGCTCTTCGCCGAAGAGTTAATGACCGGAGAGTTTATTAAAAGACTAAGAAAACGGATTGAAAAGAAACGAAGAGAACAGAAAGAAAATATCATTGATTGAGAAAGTAATAATATCGCCGTTGCTAAACGATCAGTGGGAATCCAACAATGAGCGAGTAAACGGAGATAAAGGAAGCGCGTTTCAATTGGAAAATGAGAGACATTAAATGAGAGTCGCTCGGGATGAAGGAAGAACGGTAATTACGAATTTCGTCTTTCCTTTTTTATTCCTCCTTTGCTTGTATCATTGAAATGATTTGTAACCTTTGGCTCGACGGGATTAATGAGAAAAAGGCACTCTCGGCGGTAATCACAAACTTAAGAAATAATTACCAATTTGCGTTTCATTAATCATCTTCTTTTATGTAACAGGGATGCGCTGCGAGAACGAGTTGTTGTTTGTGGTGTTGCTGTTGTTGTTCATCGAGTGTCCGTTTGTTTGGGTTCCCTTCATCATTCATCATGCGCATCATTTCCTTTTTGGCTTTTATTATAAATCGTCGAGGATTACACGCGGAATGCGCTCCGATCCAATTAAACTGTTATAAACAAATTATCGTGTTTCGGATGATGCGGTTGGATGTTTTCTGGATGTTTTCGGATGAATGCGGCGTAAATCTGAGCCGAAGGAGAAGAACAAGCAAAAAAAAAATGGGGGGATTTAAGAGCGTTTAGCCGATGGTTGAGATATCTCGGGGCCGGAAACAAGACATATCTTTTGTCCTAATTGACACATCTTGCGGCTGGACGTGTACTACTTTGGGATTCCTCTCGGGTACTTTATTAGCCGCACCGAGGCTCTTCGTTCTCGACCTTCCTCATCCACTCACCTTTAACTCTTCAACGTTTATGAATCCGATAGATGAGAGAGAATGCGCGGCTGAAAACTCAGAATTTGGAGCGGTCGAAGAAACGGCGTTCCTTCGTGTCATTATCGTTAATTTCACGGATTATTAAATAATTTATGGCCGACATTTCGGTTTTATTCTCTTCTTGATAAATCGACGCGATTATCGCACGGGTCTCGTTATACGGTAATTATGAAATTATAAGGCGCTTCTTGCCGTTTCAGATCTTCTTCAGATCCTTTTTGCTCTACCCTCTTCGATGCCTTCGTTTTTGGCGTCTTCGCATTTCGAGCATTCCCGCTTTTATTGCTTGTAGGTACACCAGGTAGGACTGATAACGTTGAATAAATCGAGCTGCTTTAATTAGTCCTCTTTCTCTCTTAGTTTCTTACCAGAAGAGTAAGAAACAGCATGTGTGTGTGCATTTGGAATCAGTTCATCTGTCTGATAATTAACTGGGCAGGAAACTGGCTCTGCTCTCTCTCTCTCTGTGTGTGCTTCTCTTGCAAACTCAGTTATTGATAAAACCGTGATGCGGAAAATCCACGCGAGGACTTCAGACTTTATTACACCGAACGCTTCCTTGATGTAGACCTTCCCCTTGTCAACGCACGTTTAGCCCGACAAACCCATAACCGGATTAAGTTATATCATCGGCAGCTAATGCGCACGGACAATTCCTCGTTTCCTATTACAGCCGTTCTGGAATTGCAATAAGAAGCAAATCTCATTAATCTCGGTGCGAGCGATCGCAAGGACTTACGGATTGGGTGCCGCCGCCCCGCGTTCGACGCCAAATCAAGTCATCTGATCATCGCTTACTTTCTTACTTGTAGTACACATTTCAAACTATTTTAATTACACTTTTATAATCAAAATTCACTTAATAGATAAATATTTAACACTTTTCCGTCCGGCACTTTGCAAATAACTGCGATTGTAAAGCAATTAAATAATCTATATAAGGAGTACACCAGTAGCTGCGATACTCAAATGCGTAAACAATCTCCATATAAGGAGTGAACACCTGCACTTTGCAACTGCGTTTATAAAGTAATAAACAATCCATATAAGGATTGAACACTTGCACCTGCAGCTGCAATTATAAAGCCATTAAATGAACCATATAAGGAGTGAACACTTGCACCCATTGCAGTGATTGTGAAACACGTAAACAATCTCCATATAAGGAGTGAACACCTGCACATTGCAGCTGCGTTTATAAAGCGATAAACAATCCATATAAGGAGTGAACACCTGCACTTTGCAGCTGGGATACAAAGGCATGAGCAATCCACATAAGGAGTGAACACAAACACTTTGCAGCTGAATGTTATAAACTTTAAAACAATTGTTGTATGTGGACTAATAAAAATTGTGTTTCAATTCGACTTTTATAAGCAATTTGTGAAGAAACAAATATATTTGGATGGATTTTTATTCGAAAATCATTTGTTTTGTTAAGATTTATTAGAGAAAATATTATATATGCGGGCAGAAAGACCTATGGGGTATAGCCCTTTGCAGCGGTGGTAATAATTATGTTTTCTTTTTCTTATAATTATATGAATGTTGTATTATTTTGTTAACTGTTGCAATAAAAATAATGATTAATAATAATATTATAAATGTTAACTATGGCCTTACAAATTGTATATTGTAATATTCACACAAACAGATATAAACTAAAGTTGTTCATACAATAGAGTAGTAATAATGAAACAAAATAAGAAAAGTCAATTGTTACAAAGGACTATTGATAATACGTTTTTCACTCCAACAACTAAATATAAAAGAATCATAACCAAGTAATTTACGTAAACACTTATATTCTTCTTTCTTTTTTTTTCGATCTATTGCATTTGGTTCTGTTTCGATGATTGTTTGTATGATGCAAAATCTTTTTGAAATACATTACGAGCATATCGGTTTTACAGTTCGGATCTCTGGAATTGCGTGTGTAACTCGCATACGTGCGATTCGAGCGGTCGTTATTTAAAAAATCCCCTCGTCCGATTTATGCGAAAGAAACACACGGAAGTGTGTGTGTGTCTGTATGAACTTTCGTGCGCGATTTAACGTCTGGATCTTCTGCAAGAGATCCTCGAATAACGAACAGATCGCTCGATTATTTATTGCTTAATAATAAGTTAAATCCATCTACAAATCCGGATTGAGATTATTCAAATTGTTAACAACATTGAAGTTACATGCAAATAATGAATTCAAATTTTGAATACTTTCATATTGACAATGCTGTATCCAAAGTATAGTTTATATACATCTTAATTGATAGTGAAAAGTTGGTAAAGTGAAGTTGAACTAAATTCCATTGCCTCTTAATGGAATATTACCTTATGTTACACAGCTTCTTATTTATGTAAAACTTCTTAGAAATAATTTGAATACGGATAACAAAATTGTAGTAAGTTTTATATCCATTAACATATTAAAAACCTCAAAATAATCAATCATTTATTAATGCCTTTCTGGTAGATAATGCTGTATCCAAAGTATAGTTTATATACATCTTAATTGATAGTTAAAAGTTGGTAAAGTGAAGTTGAACTAAATTCCATTGAAACTGAAATATCAGCTTATGTTACACAGCTTCTTATTTAAGTAAAATCATATAAAATAATTTGAATACGAATAACAAAATTGTAAAATTGTAGTAAGCTTTATATCCATTAACATATTAAAAACCGAAAAATAATCAATCATTTATTAATGCTTACATTTGTAATTTATGAAAAGTTAATTGTTTTTTTTTTAAATTTATAATCACATTATAATTACAAAAATGCTTTAGTTAAGTAAATTGAGTAATATTTTAATTGTGCAGGTGTAATAAAGATAATTTATTATTATAATTCTGCAGCTCACACGAGTCTTAAGTCATTACTTTTTAATCTCTCTCTCTCTCTTCATATAAGAAGTAATTATAGTTGTATTAAAATATCAACGTGTTATTTAATTACTTTCGGTTTGAAATAAGTTTATATTTTGTTGTATGCATTACATATTAACAAGACATAAAATATTAGTTTATGATGAACTCACGTTCAATTTTATGAGTTCTGTTATATGTATTTAAGTATGGAAATTGATTCTGGTTTTAATAAATGTTTATAACAAAATTGTGGTTATTCAATAAGTGCAGATAATCTTAATAATAAATAGGCAGAAAGGGTTTGGTCGTTAGGCTTTTGGCCCAAAAAAAGATGTTGAATATCTATTAAGTTTTAACTATGAAATATATGAAGTCAGAAAATATGTATAAGATTTTCTAATGATGATATAAAGTATTACTTGAAATATGCAAATATTTTGATGGAATGTGTGAGTTCAGACATTTTAAAGTGTTAAGCAGTTGATAATCATAATAAATATTGTGATTGAAGCATTTTTTAATAAAGATCTAATTCTCAAGACGTACATTTTACTTGAAATATGTAAAGATTATGAAATATAAATTGATTTTGGGGGAATTATCTTATAATATTGGGGAATTAGTTATAATAAATATTGTTAATGAAGTAGTTTTAATGATGATTTTTAAAGAATTGTCAAGTGATAAAATATTAATTTTGTGTAAAGATTATGATGGACTAACACAATAATTGTATACATTACGATTGCAGCTTCAAAATGTATCAAGACATAAAGAAATAATTGATATATGCAAAGATTATGATTATTTTACGAGTGCAGACGTACTTAAGCATTGCGATTGCGGCGGTTCTTAATGAAGATCTTTAAAAGGAGTTTAAAGACTTGATTGAGGCATAGCGTAGTCGTGATTCGGAGAGCACAGAGTATATTTATACCCCCAATATAAGGAGAGAGAACTAGTTACTATAGCAATATAAAATACAGCACCGGATATCGTAACTAAGACATAAGTTTTATATTACCATCAAAATCATTCGCGGATAAATCTGCACGAACAAGCGGAGAGTGTCAAGTGGTGACATTTACAACATCTTAAGGACAAGAGGAGGAAAAAAAAGGGTGTTTGTGGTTGTGTGTGATGTGAAGAGGAGGAGGAGGAGGAGGAGGAGGATGTGGATGAGGACGACACAACGTGAGAGCGCCTCAGGTAAAACACCTAATATTTACGAGGCAACTCCATATCGTACCTCTGGCACTTCGAACTAATGGCTTCATGGACTCGTTTCGTTTTATTACTTTGGAAATTAAACTGATTACCACCCTTGATATGTACACATAAAGAGGAGGCATTGGCACTGTTTCTCTCTCTCTCTCTCTGTCGCATCTCTTAATCTCTCACCACCTCTTTCTTCCCATTCGAACCTCATCTCATCTCAAAGAGATGAGATAAAGACGATTTTAATTGAATACACAATAACAATTAAAACGAACTACATAATTTATTGGGTACATTACATATTTATGCCCGTCCGTCCGCACTCGATGGATTCCTATAAGCATATAATGGATATTACAAACACAGCCGCACATTGATTAATTTCGAATTAATATGGCACATACACAGATTTTTACATTGTACCAACACCGTGTACATAAACCGATTCATCTCTTCCCCCCCACCCTTTTTTTCTTCTTCTCTTTGTCTCTGTTTAACACAGCGTTTGGATCTGCTGCCTACGCCTGTATTGTGCTATTTTTTTACCTAGCCATTATTTTATGAACGTTCCGAAGCGCGACGTAGGTGTTAATCCATAATTCATTCATTGAAATTTTATTACCTCCAGCTCTTGGAATAAAACGAACAATATCTGAATGTGTATGCCCGTATATAAAAGAAAGAAACACACGCATATATATATATATATATATTCATCCATCTTCAAGAAGTGAGGAGAGAGAGAGGAAAGAAGAGGAGTTGAGAGAAAGAAACACGTCCTGAAACAAGAAAGAGCCCGTTCGACTAATTAACACCATTACAATGACAACAATAAATTAATGTACAGTTGACTTGGCAACGGCGAGAATAGTGGATGAGAAGACTACTGCCAGGATTCGATGTGAAATTTAGACTTAAGTTATGGTCTCTCTTATTGCTATGGAACATTCATCAAAGCCAGGTGGATTCTTTACGTGCTTCATCCGTTTGAATTCTTCACATATTTCACTTAATTACTCGAACGCATCAAATGCTCTTTTCTTTTGCTTTTAATCGATTGATACAATCAAAATGTTACAACAAAATGAACAAATTGATTTCACTTAAACATTTTTATTCGTCCAAATTGGATCAAATGGCTAATGTCTTTCTGCACAGAGAGAACAAATTGATTTGCATTAAAATCAAACAAAAAAGAACATAAGTGTATTCTCCAATATCCAATTAATTGAAAAAGAAACATTTACTTAATTACTCGAACTTTACTTAATTATCAATCGATTGATAGCAAATTACAACAAAATTAACAAAAATATTGATTTCACTTAAACATCTTTATGGCTAATAACCTTGGTCTTTCTGCATAGAGAGAACAAATTGATTTACATTAAAATCATACAAAAAAGAACATAAGTGTATTCTTCAATAGCCAATTAATGGAAAAAGAAACATTCAAAGAAAATTCCAAACAAAAATAGTCCATATTAAAACTATAAAATATATTAACCAAAATTTACAATTTGGATGCACATTTTGGCTAATCCAATCAGCAATAACCATTGATATTTGACTATAAAACTTAAGAGTTAATTTATAGACAGATCTTCTCTAAGATCTTTAACATTTTATTAAATTCTTTTCACTAAAATGCTTTCAGTATAGTACAAATCGTTTAGATTAGTTCAGTGAAATAATGAATATGTTGAAGTTAATGAAATCTCGTGAAGCATTTTTTTGTATAATGTATTACAATAAAATTCATAATAATTATTCCTTTTTTACTATAAAAGTAAAATATTAATAATATTCTATAGTCATTTGCTTTAATATATTTAATGCAAATATTTCAAAGCTGAGAATCTAATAAATTACAAGAAAAATTTAATTTTTTAACTATTGTAAAAAAATTGTAAATTAACTAATATAAGTTATTATTGGTAGAAAAACAACTAAACCAAAGACGATACAAATTAAATATAATTATTTGTATCTAAATTAATAATAATAACATATATTTTAACAACAAATACAAGAAATAAACTTAATATAATAATAAAAAAGAAGGAATTGTATGGGAATTTCACTAAATTTATGTTTTGGATAAAAAATTATTATTATTATTAAGTTGTATTATCGACACATAGTGATCATTTTAAGTGAATAGTAAAAAGCTTTTAACAATATTTTATTGCATTCTTAAACAACAGTTATATGGGAATATTACATAGATTTATATAGTCTTCACATTAACGGTCGTCTTCACATAAACATAGTAATACTAAAATATATTTGTGTTTAATAACTTCAAGAACTTTCCATCGCTTTGTGTTCAAAAAATAGCACCTTTCATTTATGTGCAGCACAAGTTCATAATTAGTTTTTAATATAAAAGAAGATAAATTTCTGATAATTTATTAACTATACATTATTTTTTAAACATTTTAAGTGCGTTTTATAAATTATTCGTTCGAAATGTAGCAATTATCCAATAAGTGTTTTCATTTTTAAAATTATGAATCTATATTGTATTTAACTAATTATTAACTTAGTAATCAAAATAATTTTTGGTTAAAAATTTCATCATAATTTATACAAATTTTGAGTAATATTATATTTTTGCTTCATAAAAGCATACATTTATGTACTTTTTTTTGATATTACTATTTCAAGAAACTAGTGTTGATGATAATTACTAAAATTAATTTTAAAGAAAGAAAATATTTAGATAATTTAGCTATTCTAAATACATTTCAAATTAAAACAATAAAATCTTAAATTGTGTTTATGTACACATTTCAAATTATCTAATTTTTATCCTAGTTATGTGCCATCATAAAGTGATGTATAAATAATGAGATTCTCGAGAAAAAGTTTTAATTAATTTTAATTAATTAATGTGATACGTCGTGAAAAGTGCGCGGTTTTAAGTCATGCATCAAGTTGTCTCCTCGTGGTATTAACATAAGTCATCGTCCTCGGCGGCATCTTCAGAGTAATATAAAAGCAAAAGGAGGAACAAACAAAAATATTTATATTTCTTCGTTTAAAGTTGGAAAATAACGAAGAGACAGAGAGACGTTTTTATGCGCGTTTTAACGTGGAACGAGGCAAAGTAAAGGCCATTTTTATTAAGCGCGGGGAATTTTAATTCGATAACGGAAGAAGAAAGTGAGCACGTTTTAATATCATTTCGCGCGTTCCTTTTTTTTAACGAACTATAAACATTTCTTTTACGATTCGCCCCCTCCCCCTTGCGCCCTGCCTCCTTCGAGAGGGATCAACCGTTTTTATGGATTCAACAGCACGAATAACGGCGCATGAAGATGTTGCACGTAACAATTGTTTCGTTCGTTCGCGGCGCGGAAATAATTCAATTTTACGCTCGTTTGCTGTGCGGGTCGTAAATCCTGGAAATTTCGGGTGGAGGAAAGCTCATGCGATGCGTGAGATGACACGGAGATGCTGGGAGATAAGCAAGATATCAGCTTACTAACTGGCCACAATATGTATGCGAAGATACAGCAACAACAACAAGGAATGACGACAAAAAATGGTACAGAAGAAAGCCTTTGAATACGTAATGATCCGCGACGGACGGCTATATTTAGGCGAGGAGCTGTCCCAAGTTTTAGGACTCCGATTTCTAATGCTAATAGACTTGTAACGCGGAACGAAACCGTTCCTTTGTGTGTAAACGATCAGTCAATACAACAGGAAGGCTTCAATTGTACTGCAATTATTTCAGCTGAGAGTGCACCAATGCGAGAGAGAGACACATTGTTTGCACTCATGACATATCTAATAATGATAGAACAGTAATACAATGATAGACGTTCGAAATAAACTCATGTTAGTTATTCAATTGTAGACCACACGACTTTCTCGAAAACCATTTAAAATTTTACAATATTGTTTATATAACATACTTTAAGAGCAGCAGAAATTATTTCAAGAAGTGAATTTTTTCAGGGAATTATTGAAAGTACTGAAATCTGAACAATTTTAAGTTTATTTACTTTAAGTTACTCATTATTAGAGTCTTTTAATTAAAGAAGACGTATAAAATTACCGATCGATATTCGAAATTTAGTAATTTTAGTTATTAGACATAGACATGACCTTTCTAAAAAAATAATAAATTGTTTAAATAGCATATTCCACGAAACTAGGCCGCAAAGCGAAAAGCCGTATGAGGAATCAATTATTGCCCTTGCAACATTGGCAATATGTAGATGTAGCGAAACATTTTAGGCCATAAATCGAAAACGTGCCTTAATTGAAGAGGGCCGTTATAGCGAAATGCCATATAAAGAGCGGCCGTATAGCGAGGTATGGGTGTAGTACAAATTACTTGAATTAGAGAAACTTTTCAGGGAAATGCTGAACTTTATGAAAGTTAACTTAATTAAATAAATTTGATGATTGTAATTACTCAATATGAATTACACAAACATATTGTATATAGTTTTTAAATCTCTTATAATTATAGAGGAAATACACAATTGTAGATCAACATCTGAAATAAACTAATATAAACTGTACTTTACTTCTCAATTAATTCAATGTAGTTGTAAACCCTTATGGAAAGTAGTCTGTTACAAGTAAACTGTTTAACAAATAAATTATTACAGTTAAATCAAACACGCTGTTTAAACGTAATTTTCTTAATTATTCAATTAAATTGCGATTAAAATTTATGAGTTAATTAAACATTAATAAATAAACATTTTCAATTAGATAATTAAAATTTTCCAGCCATTACCTATGATAATTACGACCTTTAGTATATACCATCACCCCAGAGCAACAATTCCTCTAGCCTCGTTCCCGGTGCAAAATTACACGTTAATCCTTTGTCCGCACTCTAATTTCGTCCATTCTTGGCCTCATATGGAATTCCTAGAAGTAAAATCAAGTGCGCCGCTCGAACAAATGACTTAATTCCATACATTAAACGATATTTATGTTTAACGAACTATCCGCTGTGTGAAAACGGGGGCGGCTCAGGAAAAAAACAAAAAAGAAGTGCTTTGTAATTAACGTGCATACCTTCATGGCCAACGGAGTGTGGAAAACTAATTGAAAATTGCTCAGGGAATCAAAAAATGCACAAGTTGTGTCAATTTAGAATGGTCGTTCTTTCAGTTTGGAAATGTTGACGTAGAAAAATAAGTTGCAAATCGTTGCGGTTAATTGGTTTTTGTGGTCTCTGGAATTAATTTATCGTTGGAAACAGGTGGTGTTAGATCTCTGTGTTCGGTCTCTGTTTAAATGGAGTACATTATTGAAGGAGTCCCGTGGCTGTGGACTGGATTAAGAGACGACCAGACGCAGACCGAGAGGGAAACGAGGAGATGGGACGAGAGGAAATGAGATGAGCAAGAGAGAGACGAGCGTGGACATACACACGTTAAGATGCCGATAGTGATGAGATGTTTATATTGTAGATAGAGTAAGACCGTATTTCCTTTACCACTTAGCCTCTCTCAGATATACCGGACAGTGACGTTACTGTCCATTCATAAAACACACACTCACACCGCTAACACTTGCATAGACACTGTGGCAATGCTCTTATATAGTCTGGACAATTTATACTGGACTTGTACCTACGAATAATTAAGATACATCTGGGTTTCGCTCACACGGCTCTATCTGTTTCACTCGTTTCTCCACTATATTTACTGTTCTCTAGCCTTATTTATCTTGCTTTTCTTTCTGTTGTTCCTTCTTTGATCGTCGTTGTTGTTGTCCAATTAAAAGCTGTAATTCGATTCCCCCGGTCCTCAATAGACCTGTGTGTGTGCTTTATTCAAAACATTTAACACTAATTTCTATTACCCACAACTTGAACATTACAAAGTTATTTACAATGCAGATGTATTTTTTATATTTTTATACATTCACTTTTACTTAAATCTATACATTAAATCTAGTGGTTTATAACGCTTAAGACTATTTGTTGTTTTGCTGTTGTCAAGTAAGTCAATAGTCAGTACATTATTATGTAATTCCAGTCTGTTTGTGTATCTGCTGCTAAACATCGGTATTGTATCCTGGACAAAATCTATATGGAGATCTTCATGTATTTGCCTATTTGAGATGAACCACGGTGCCTTGATGATACTTCTTAGGTATTTTGATTGAAATCTCTGGATAATTTGAATGTTCGATTTTCTGGCTACACCCCATAATTGAATGCCATATGTCCATTCTGGTTTTAAGATTACCTTGCATATTAATAGTTTATTCTCCACTGATAATTTCGACTTTTGTCCTAATAACCAATAGAGTTATTTCTAAACTTTATTTCTAATTGTTCCCTCTTAGCCTGAATGTGGTCTTTCCAGGTAGGTCTTCTGTCGAGATGCCTAATATCTAAGTATTTGACTTTAGTTGATTTGGGCAAATATTGTCCATTTAGTCTAACTGTTGGGCAGGTGTCTTTCTTTAGTGTGAATGTGATATGTACAGATTTCATTTACATTAATGGAAATTCTCCATTTTGTAAGCCATTCGTGTAGTTTGTCTATATTTTCCTGCAGATATTCAGATGCTACTGCTGGATTCTCATCCAATGCTAAAATTGCTATATAATCAGCAAATGTTGGAATTGTTGTATCATTAGTTTCAGGATTATCTACTGTTTATAGGATGTCCTAAAACACTTCCCTGTTAAAGAAAAATAAAACTATTTTGATGCAAAGTGCTATTGTCTCAAATATTTTGTTGATATTGAATGCTTATGAATAATTCTGATAAACTTTTAACTGGAAATTCTCGTTAACTACGCGTAATAAGTTGATTATAATAAACTAATTTATAATCTAATTTCTTTAATAGGATTACTCCATTTGATGCTGATAGAAAATTCATCTTCGAAGCAGCATTTAGTTTCTTATCGATGGGCTTAAACCAACTTAGTCACCGTATCCAAATGTGATCTAGTGTTGTACTACTACAGTTCACCAGTAGGCAGCGATCAGATTTGAATAAAAAATTGAATGAACTGTGTCAGTCTTCCGTAATTGTACGTCTATCTTTCGTAACGTTATTGTTGTCGTCTTGGCGATTGATTAACTTTTCTCGGAATGATTATAATTCCCTGTGTATACTATACGCATTGGCTGCTCCGGCTCACTCACCGTTATTATTGTTATGCAATTTCGCAAGATGAATTATGATTATTGCCTCTGCCAATGGAAACGAGAGGCGGAAAGGAAAGATAATGAAGAGCCGTGGAAAGAAGTAAAGGATATACCCATTATATTAACGCACACTTTAGAAGAAGAAATAAAAGTTTTTTGTTTGTTTGTTTATACTCACATACGATTGAGTAACCGGGGAGATTTGTGGCCAGAAGAAACGATTCTTATTTTACGCTATTATAAATCGTATCTTTATATATATTATACATTAGATATCTCATTTTTTTTTATATATATTGTTGCACAACGATTATTCTATCATATAGTTTGTTTCCTTGGGCTTCAGTATACTTTCGTTGCAGATACAATCTTCGTTATAAGTTGGCTTTTTTTATGGAGAGTTGATGTAACAATTATTATTTTAAAGTTTCTATTACTATTTCATTCTTTTTTGATCTTTGAGTTAACAAACCCTGAGGAATTTGCTTATTTTTCGTCCGTTATTTAATTATATATAATAAAAATGTTACTTTTAATAGTCTAGAATTAAAAGTTAGTATACTATGTTTGCAGATATAATATTCGTTATAAGTTGGCTTTTTTACGGAGGGTTGATG
Source organism: Nicrophorus orbicollis (assembly GCA_018845635.1). Lineage (NCBI taxonomy): Eukaryota > Metazoa > Arthropoda > Insecta > Coleoptera > Silphidae > Nicrophorus > Nicrophorus orbicollis. The sequence goes on along the minus strand of JAFMTC010000011.1, from coordinate 581,422 downwards.
TAACATTTGTTATTTTAAAGTTTTTATTATTATTACGTTCGTTTTTGATCTTTGACTTATAAAACCCCGAGGAATTTGCTTATTTTCGTCCATTATTTAATTTGATACAATAAGATTTGTACTTTTAATTGAAAAAGTTAGTATACTATCTTTGCATATGTAATATTCGTTATGTGTTGGCTTTTTTAATGGAGAGTTGATGTAACAATTATAATTTTAAAGGACAAAATGAGGAATTTCTGTCGTTAGCACTTTGTGTAAATTTGGATTCATAAAGATGTTGAAATCAAAATTTTAGTTTCTATTTTGATATTAGAAATGTTATTGAAACTTATTTTTGTGCGTTATTTAGTTAAATATACTAAATAACTCAAAATATTACTTTTAATTGTTTAGAATTAAAAGAATTTTGACTAAATCTGTTACTATCATATATAAAAAATGTATTGTCACAAAAGTCTGTTACGTTTTATTTGAGAAATTATTAAGAATTTGTTTGGCAAAAATCCGAATAACAAAATGATTATACATAATATACTAGGTTTTAGACTACTAGTTCCAAAATATTAAAGTTTAATATTTTGTTCATTTAAAATGGATAACTTTATAAAAGTATAAGGCAAATAATAATATAAACCTTCAAACAGCAGTTTCAGGTAAAAACTGTAAATTCTACACTGAAAAGAAAGCAAAATTGTTACTTAAATGCTCCATTAACAGTTTTACCTTAAATTTGTGCTAATATTTTACAATTTTTGTTATAAAATTATTCAAAATTGAAATTGTAATTACTTTAGCTCTTTATTTCATTGAAATTATATGAAATCTAAACACTAGTAGTACTAAATTCAATATTTCATCATTATCAATATGATTGACGTATTTTTTTGTGATAATTTAACTCGTTGACGGACACTTGCGGCTATAGCCATCAAAGTGAAGTTCACTATGTGGCATGACGGCTATAGCCGCCAAAACGGAACGGTCGTTTTTACACACTACGGCTATAGCAGCACAAATGTGCATTTACCGGCGTACAAGTAGAAGGCTAGTATCATGTTTTGGAAACAATTTTTTAGGTTGAATTTCGTTTTCCACCTGTTACACGACTTGCAGCTTCAGTATGCACGTGGTTGTGAAATTGTCAATTTTCGAACTTCACGTCACTTGTTCCTTCTGTCCGTCAACGTGTTAACATTTATAGTTTTTGTTAAATTTAATTCAAAAAAATACATTTGATTCTAGATTTTAAAGTTTTTTTTTATAATGTATCAAAGAGAGAGAATACTAGAATACTTTTCGGCAACTTTTTTAAAAAATCTATCCAAAGTACTTTGTGTCTATCCTTTCCTCAGTGTTTTAACGCTAAAATGTAATATTGTATAATTTTATATTGTAATAACATTGTATAAAAGGCGCTTATAAGTCGTAAACCGAACAAAAGTCGTATACCGAGGTAAATTTGTTTCATCCAAATTCGTTTTCCGCTTTGAACGTATTCTAAAGCAGTCGTATACCGAGTTACCACTGTATTACTTTCTTCTCTGTGATATTAAATATGATAGTTTCTATAATTAATAACCGAACAAAAGTCGTATACCGAGGTAAATTTGTTTCGTCCAAACACGTTTTCCGAATTAAACGTATTCTTAAGCAGTCGTGTACTGAGTTACCAATGTATTAATTTCTTCTCTGTGATAATAAATATGATAGTTTCTATAATTAATAACCGAACAAAAGTCGTATACCGAGGTAAATTTGTTTCACCCAAATTCGTTTTCCGTTTTGAACGTATTCTAAAGCAGTCGTATACCGAGTTACCACTGTATTACTTTCTTCTCTGTGATAATAAATATGATAGTTTCCATAATTAATAACCGAACAAAAGTCGTATACCGAGGTAAATTTATTTCATCCAAATTCGTTTTTCGTTTTGAACGTATTCTAAAGCAGTCGTATACCGAGTTACCACTATATTACTTTCTTCTCTGTGATAATAAATATGATTAAGTTTCTATAATTAATAACCGAACAAAAGTCGTATACCGAGGTAAATTTGTTTCGTCCAAACACGTTTTCCGAGTTAAACGTATTCTTAAGCAGTAGTATACCGAGTTACCATTGTATTACTTTCTTCTCTGTGATAATAAATATGATAGTTTCTATAATTAATAACCGAACAAAAGTCGTATACCGAGGTAAATTTGTTTCATCCAAATTCGTTTTCCGTTTTGAACGTATTCTAAAGTAGTCGTATACTGAGTTACCACTGTATTACTTTCTTCTCTGTGATAATAAATATGATAGTTTCTATAATTAATAAGCGAACAAAAGTCGTATACCGAGGTAAATTTGTTTCGTCCAAACACGTTTTCCGAATTAAACGTATTCTTAAGCAGTCGTATACTGAGTTACCAATGTATTACTTTCTTCTCTGTGATAATAAATATGATAGTTTCCTATAATTAATAAGTAGGAAAAACAATTGACTTATGTACATAAATTCATGGTTTCGATGTGAGGTTTATCTTGAATCTTTGTGATTTGTCCGAGAGAAGTGAAAGTTCCTTTGCGAGGAGAGATAATTGAAATGAAGGAAAGAGAAGAGAGTTACGAGGGCGGCGATAGAGGGGATGGTATACGATGGTAGATCGAGAAAGAAGGAGGTGGAAGAATTAAAGGAAAAAAATCATCACGGGCAATGGGCATTTATAATGGCATGCGTTAAAGCCATTGTTTACGCTTTGAACTTGGTTGTAATTTGCATGCAGCGAGTTTGGATGTTGTATGTTGTTGAGTCCATTCAGACACCCACCGCCATTGTATACATCGGTAATAATAAGTTTCATGCGAGCACAATTGATTCCGTACAGAGCACGTGCACGATGATATATTAGAATATCCTTAAATAATGATAGTATTGTATATAAATACGGTCCACCCCATTTGCATATGCAGCATCGGAAATGTATGTCTCTCTCTCTCATTCAACTCCTCTCCACCCCCTTCATCCTCCCTTCGTCCGTCCCGGAAAATCCGAACTGCGATCTTTCGAAAGCGTAGGTTTCCGCTCCGAGCGGAAGAAATCCTTCCACCATTTTTCATCAACCTCATCTCTCTCTCTCTCTCTCTCTCTCTTCATCTCTCAAACAATTTTATCCTATTTTTATCTCTTTTCATCTCCTATTCACTATTAATCCTCTTTGTACTCCTCACTACCTCTTCTTCATCCATCGGCGAGTATAAATATACAATCAGCCCACGTATTAAGTGCTTTATGATATGTCAATATATCTTCGACAAGGAAATTTATTTGATATTTTTTTTGCACCAAGGATGGCGTGCCTCGAGCTCAGATTCTGATGGAAAAAATCCGCCGTCGATATTTACTGCTTTTCCAATAGAAATAAACGTTCATCACTTCGGCTTTTCTTTCGTTTCGAGCGCCACGGCAAAAACGAACCATCATCGTAAGCTTTCCGCGAAACCATTTCTCTCCGTGCTCGTACGTATTTATAAATACGTTCTTTTGAGTTATGGCTGTGCCTCGATTTCATATTTTCCATAATGGTAAATGGGTGGTAGTAGTAGAAATCTGGAAATCTGGTTGACATTTGCCTTAAAACCGTAAACAATTTCTTACTTTACAAGCTGGAATTTACATAGCCTTGCATATTGTAACTTGTTTCTTAGAACAAAAAAGTTTGTTATGTTAAGATTCGTTAATTTTGGTTCTATTAAGTCTAAGCTATTCACATTCAATGTTTATAATTTTCTTAAATATTTTACAAGAAAATCACAAGAGTTTAATTAAATAATATTGAGTTATGGCTGTACCTCGATTTCATATTTTCCATAATACCTCCGCAATCCGGAGTAAATGGGTGGTAGTAGTAGAAATCTGGAAAGGCAATGCTCCGAAAACTAGGTTGACATTTGCCTTAAAAACCGCAAACAATTTCTTACTTTACAAGCTACAATTTGCATAGTCTTGCATATTGTAACTTGTTTCTTAGAACAAAAAAGTTTGTTATGTTAAGATTCGTTAATTTTGGTTCTATTAAGTCTAAGCTATTCACATTCAATGTTTATAATTTTCTTAAATATTTTACAAGAAAATCACAAGAGTTTAATTAATAATTTACGTAAATACAAGCTCGAATTTGCATAATCTTGCATATACTTGTATTTCTTATTTCTTAGAAAAAAAAAACATTTTGTTTGTTATTTTGACATTCGTTAATTTAAGATATACAAATTCAATTTTTCTAATTTTCGTTAATATTTTACAAGAGAATCACAAGAGTTTTATTAGTTAATACAGCTTTATAACTAATTTGTAATTCTTTAGATTTACAACAAAAATAAATTAAAAAAAAATAAGTTTCACAAGTTTAGTACCGTATATTTATAATAAAGTTTGACAATGATTAATAATATAGTTACTGGGGATATTTTAAATTATGATTATTACAATGATAATGTATGTATGTTAATATATAAAGAGAAATTACAAAGATTTTCTTTTCAAAAATATGTTTTTTTTTGGTATTAAGAAATGTAACAAATGTTACATTAAGTGCACGTAATTTGTAATTATGTCACTTTCAATTACTCAAAACCATAAACGTCGTCTTGTTCTATATTTATATAAAGATATAAACGTTAGCTTCGATTTGCATAAACAATGTCGTTTCTCGGAAAGGTACTGTTTCTGTCGAAGCTCATTAATTATAATTTAACAGTAAATTGCTCGAAAACAACACATGTCACAATTGCTGCAGTGTGCCCTCGTTTCATCCAATACAGTTGCAGCTTTAATTAACATCTTCAATGTATTTTAGATTTCCAATGGTTTCTTTTGAAATTTTCCAATATAATGCATGTAGTTCTCAAAGTGTAACAAAAATAAACAAAACTTTCATGCTTTACATGAATATATATTCTCTATGGTAGCGTTTCCCAGCATAAACAAATTACATTTTTTTGATATTTAGACACATTTCATTAGAAAATTCAATCGATTCATATGTTAAGAACCGCTGATCTAGATATTTCGAAAATACATTTAGCATTTTTTCATCAATCTCTTTAACAATTTTATCCTTCAATGCATTTACAGATGACTAATACTGTTTTACGTGAAAAGTGTTTAATTTAGTACTCCAAATGTAAAAATATGAAAAATTTAGTGTAATGGACGCGTTTCCAAAAACATATTTGCCTGTATTTGCTCTACAAATGACTAATAATATGTATTTTTGTTACGTTTGGACTCAGTTGAGAACATTTTCTTTGTATATTTCGAAAATACTTTTACCAATTTTCAGCAACCTCTTTCAAACAATTTCCTCCTGAAATGTATTCTAGATTTACAGCAGTTTAATTACAATATTCCCTTTCACGTAAAACAAATAATTGTGTATTGAAATTGTAAAAAATATGATGATTTGGAAGAGCATATTCTCCGAAGCAGAGTTTCCCAACCTTCTTTTTGCTTAACCCATTACATTTCTCTATAATTACAATAATTGTTAAAATATTAGTTATGCAATTTCTTGACGTTTGAACAAATTATGACAGCTGTCATTAAGAATTAGACGCGAATCATATCTTATTTCTCCGAAACAATTTTTCCAAAAAACATATGTTAGATTTACAATAATTTGATGAACACATTCCATTATACTCCCATACCTCGCTATACGGCCGCTCTTTATACGGCATTTCGCTATAACGGCACTCGTCAATTAAGGCACGTTTTCGATTTACGGCCTAAAATGTTTCGCTATAACGGCAAAAAAACTTGTTTTCCATGTCGATATATCTACATATTGCCAATCTTGCGCAAGCGTAGTAATTGATTCCTTATACGGCTTTTCGCTTTGCGGCCAAGTTTCGTGGAACCTATATAGCCCGTAAAATCAGGTACGGGTGTGCTTGAAAAGTAATTAATTTAGTTTTCAAAGTGTAAATATATGATGAATTGTGTAATTTGGAAGGGCATATTTTCTATATTAGAGTTTCCCAATGTGTTCATTGCATATTTGTATTTGTTGTATTTGATTAATATTTTTTTTTTAACGTTTGTACATATGTTGACAGTTGTCTTTCAAAAAATTAACGCGATTCCTTAAGTTGGGAACCATTACTCTAAATATTTCGAAAGTACTTTTACAAGTTACTTGTATGAGAAAAAAAGATAATGTTACTGAAACAATAAAATAGAAATGAAATTTTATAGAATAATCTACGAATCTAAGAATTACCATGCTACTAGATGAAGATAGACGACGCAAGATAGACATTTCCTAGCACGCTCATTTTCATGAGCACGAAAATTTCTCTTTCGTTCGTCCTACTATCGACCGTCGTCGTATCTCTCCGATCAAAAAGAGAGACAGAAAGACCTTTTTTTCTCTCTTTTTTCAACCGATTTAGGTTGTCGTAACATATTTATTAATAAATTATGATTACGGAAGTGAACTTTCCTCTCGCACATTCACGCAGTTAATAATAATGGTACGCATTTCAAACGATTAATGAAACGAAATAAATTCAGCGTGTGAGAGATGTGTGATAGCATTGCTTCGAAGTGCGAGTGAAACTAATTAGCCGAGTCTATAATTAATAACAGTCGGATCAATAGCAATACCGTAACGATCTCATAATGAAATGCATGTATTCAAGAACAGCAAATAAAAATGCGAAAATATTCCCTGCAAAATTAATTACATAACGCGCTTCGGTCATCGCCGATTCACGCGGATGATTTACATGATCCGCGACACGTGAGATGGAGGAATGGACGGACGGACGGACGGCGCTCGAGGTGATCTTTATGTTAAATTTTGTTGAATCAACTGAAACAGTTATGAGCGCTTCGAGAGCCTGGATGTCTGCAACGTTCACTTTGTTTATACTCGTTTGCATAAACTCCGAAGCAAACAAATGCTGCTGTTCAACACTGTTTTCAATTCAATTATTCATCAATTGAAAAAGTTTTCTGCAAAATCAATGATAATGTACTTTATTAATAACAAATACGACAATAATCAACTATAACATTAGGTTGGAGACTGGATAATCCTATTATTTCAATTAAATGGAAAATTATTGATTTTATATTCAAATATTTCTTCTAAATTATTGCTGTACTTTGTACATTGTACATTCAGTTAACGAACTGAAACATTGTTCGTTGCTACCCGAATTGTTCGTTAACCGAATATCGATATAAGAAGAGCTTAACTGTTAGACCTCAAAAGTGATATTTGATAAGATTTCGTTATACTCACACATTATTGTCTGAACATATGAATGTGTTCTGAAAGTGTAAGTTATAATCAACATCAATTACTGTTCTTTGTTAACCATAGGTTTAAGATATTTAAGATATTATTAATATATCGATTTTGTTGAACTAACTGAAAAATTGCAACTTTTCTATCCTTTTGATTCAATGTAAATAGTGAAAAACTCTTACTACACCAGCGTTTTTCAAACTGGGAGTCTAAAGCGAAAATTAGTCACAGGGAACAATTTTCCAAATTACTGCTAAAGTTTTATTATTTTATAGAATTGAGCGGGAGGGGAAGGGAGATGTAGTAACATCAAGTTTAGAAACCGCTACACTACACCATGTTAATAAGTTAAACCAAAATTTAGACTCTTCACTCCTATCAAACGTTTATTACAAAGTTACTGCTATTTCTATTGAAGAATATTTCACTAATGTATAATAAAGATTACTGAATTTGATATAGTCTGTACCTGTAGCATTATAAAATAATAAATAGGAGAATGTGCTTTAATTTAATAGAAATGTTATTGTTATGAAAACTGTTTACATCTTAAAATAATAGAATTTAATACAATTTTTACGATATTTTCCAAATTTAATTAATCTCAATTTTTTTTAAACTAATTATCTATACTATTCTTACGTAATTCTCAGCAATTTCAGCTTTAATTTGCAAATGTACTTTTAGGTTTTAGGTCATCGTTTTCAAGAAAATCGTTGAATGAAAACAAACTATTTAAATTAGAATTGTTTATCTATAAATTATATTAACTTTTGTAAGACTAAAAAATACTACATTCATTTTTTTTTAAGAAAATTCGTTTTTTCTACTTAACAATAAATAGAATACAAGAGTATGAATTTTTTCTGAAAAAAATATGTTTATGTTACATAATATTTGTTCATTTTATCGAGGTAAATATCTTCATAAAATACGTAATTCAAATTAGTATATCCATATCTCGCTCTAACGAGCATTTCGCTATAACGGCCCTCTTCAATCAAGGCACGTTTTTGATTTACGGCCTGAAATGTTTCGCTATAACGGCAATTTTTTTCCATGCAATAGCTGATTCGTTATACGGCTTTTCGCTTTGCGGCCAAGTTTCGTGGAACGTACCTAGGCCGTAAAGCGAGATATGGCTGTATTAATGTTAGTATACTTATTATGTATTTATATGTTTTAATAAATTTATCAATGTTTTTGGCAACAATATCCTGAATAATGTATTTTGGGATATAATTTCAAATTATGAATTATAGAAATATTTAAAAAATTTACTTATTCTAAATACTTTTCTTATCTAAATACTTTTAAGCTTTACAAGTACTTGTACATTCCTTGTATAATTAAAAGTAATTAGAATACTTGGCAAACATTGCGTACAGTATAATCTCATAAATAATCTCGATTTATTGCCAGAAATAGCTTTGAAACGGTAAAATTCTATATGGAAAATGCGGAAGTTTTCATCGATTGGTCGTGTCGTTCCGATGGGGGAATTGAAGGAATTCCGTGATTTGCTCCAAACCCCCCTGTCCGTACATGCGTTCTAGGTTTTCCTTCATACTTCGCCTGCGTCGTAACAATCGATTTTCCGCATCACACAAAATGGCACCACCTTCACCTAGTCCACTTTTTTCTTTAACCCACAAAACCTTTTACAATTTCCTTCAAATTTCCATGCACTAGGTATATTAATGAAGATCCTTCTATCTCTCTTTCTGTATTGCATCCAAAGTTCATTCCGCAGCGCTCAGACTCATTTAAATAACGAGTTATATAAATCTTGTGATCCATGAATGAATATTCTCTGTAGGCATAAAGCACGTACAGAGAGAGCGCAAACGAAGAAAAATACCGAAACGGTTTTATCCACGCAATAATTTACCAACCGAAAACCGCTCCGGGGCTTAAGAAAGAGGAGAATAATAAATATAAAACAAATTTGGGTTATATTTACAACATGCAAATCACTTTTCTATTTCTGTTCTTACTTTTGTTTCTCTCCGCAGCCACTTCAGTTCTTTTGTGCTGATGCCGATGGTATCTGCAGATTTATACGTATCTACTTCTTTCGCTTTTGATGCTTGACTGGTACAATGGACAAGCACGTGTCTCGTGTCGCAATCCGCATATCACATATGCATATGCCGTACACGTAATCGCGCATATTAAAATACTAATCAAGCAGCGGGAGGTGTTCTCCTCGGACTTTCTTTCTCTGCAGCAAATTCCCACCGTCGAATGAATCACAATTACACGACGCTTAACGTACTCTTTCAAACTTAATACAAATCATAACGAGATCTCGTTATATTTTTTTTTGTATAGTCCTCATTTTGATCAATGCCACTAATTATCATAACAATTTCAATAGATATAATTGTTAAATTATACAAGTTTATTGAGAAATTTTAGAAAAAGATCAAATTATTGTTATTTGTAATTTTAAATTAAATTTGTAAGGAAATCTAAAGGTTAAATTATCCAAGTTTAATGAGAAATTTCAGAAATACATCAAATTATTGTTATTTGAAATTTGTGATTTTAAATTAATGAAATTAGTAAGGAAATTTCACTTTAAATTATCCAAGTTTATAGAGAAATTTCGGAAACACATCAAATTATTGTCATTTGAAATTTTAAATTAATTAAATTTGTAAGGAAATCTAAAGATTACATTATCCAAGTTTAGTTAGAAAATTCAGAAATACGTCAAATTATTGCTATTTGTAATTATGATTTTTATTATTTATTATTTGTAATCATAATTTTAAATTAGTGAGGAAATATATTCTATAAACAAATAATATATACAATATTGTAGTTAAATTACTAAATAAAGTATAGAAAAGAACATTACACCCATACCTCGCTTTACGGCCTAGATACGATCCACGAAACTTGGCCGCAAAGTGAAAAGCCGTATAACGAATCAATTATTGCGCTTGCGCCAGATTGGCAACATGTTAAGCGAAACATTTTAGGCCGTAAATCGAAAACGTAGCTTGATTGAAGAGGGCCATTATTCCGAAATGCCGTATAAAGAGCAGCCCTATAGCAAGGTATGGGTGTATTTAATTCTACTATTACTACTATGCTATTTCTTGGTCCGAAAGATGGTCAATAGTCCTTTCTGGGAATATAATTTTCTTTTGGTGACTTTTTTTCATAATAATTTTCTTTTCTTTGTAAGAAGTACAATTTTTACTATATTGAGTTTGTTTTTGTAGTTGTTGTTGCAATAAATGTTATTACCATTTATATATTTATTAGTAATAAAGATGAACTTTTTTAAATACAGGATTTGTAGATTTAAGCAAAACTTGTATAGTTTTCATATTCATATTCATAAGAAATGAATACATTAAATAATATGTTTTTCAATATAAAACTATCATAATATTCATTAAAATATAAAACGTAATTTAATGCTTATTTAAACAAATTTATGTTTTTCGTAATTGTTCGTAAACGAAACATGAATGAACCAAGAAGGTTTATACCTTCACCCACATGTTTTCCATTGTGTTTTATATCAGTATTTTTTTTTCTGTGTTGAGTTACTGCACGACTTTTCACGTTCTTTCATCAATTACTCGCCTCCCGTTTATTTCCTTTTGTTTAATACACTTATTCTTTATTAGTTACTCCTTCAGACTCATCTATAACGTTTTTTTTTCTCTTTTTATATAATCTATGTGTTCCGCATTAAAGAACATTTTTGTTTGTTAATTACTCCATTGTTTCGGTGTAATTCATGTTTGATGTGCTCAAGCAAATCATTGAGTCATAATTTAGTTCCTTATTTTTTTTATATCTAAACTACAATTTACGTTAATTTCGTTTGAAAAGTAGTTTCATATCCGAAAATTATTATTATTTAAATAAATATTCTTTTTTTTTCTTTATATTTCTTCATTTTGATTGAGTTTAGTTTATGTAATTATTGTTGCAATAAATGTTATTATTAATTGTTTATATTTATAAATAATAAAATAAACATTTGATAAACTAAATCAAATAAAAGTACAGTAATACTTCGCATAGTGCGGGTAATCGGTTCCGCCGAAACCGGACTAATCGAGATCATTCAAAACTCACAAAAATAAATGATTTCAATGTAACTTTTTAAACCGTACAATCAACAGTCAACACTGTCTAAACCTCGGATAGTGCGGTAACTTACTGATTCAAAAATATTTATAAATTAATTAAAAAAATATAGTGATTTGCTTCTAAAATTTAATTAATAAATACGTTGAATTTTAGACCGGATTTTATAAACGTATAATAATGATCATTAATATTATGTCTTAATTATCGTGTAGTTCCACAACAAGAACGTAATCCACTCAGAAATCATTTCATTCCCTCCCTGTCAGATCCGAACATTTCTGTTTCGGTAATTGCGTAATTGCTACTTGCGTTTCGGATGATTGATCGTTTTTTTTTTTCGTAATTTTGAACTCTGTATGTTTATGTACTTTTTTGCACGCACTTGAATCTCGCTCATAACTCATCGTAGCACGATTGTTAATTATATGGTAATCAATCGTCTTTGTGGAAAATTGCTCAATTTCGTGAAACTTGAATTTGGTTTGGATTGGAATGAATTTTTGTTGTGTATATTCGTTTTCGTTGCTTTCGTATGATATTTTTTTGGAAGTCGGTCCTTTTTATTTTTGAAGAGAGCCGATGTCACCTTAAAGTCGTGAGTTACGATCGATAACGCCTGAGGGACTTTAATCGGATGAGATTACCGCTTGAAATATCGATGTTTGCCGGACGCACCGGACGGCCTCACGTTATTGATTTCGTGTTTGTTGTGGAATTCGGACTGCTTTTCTTCAGTATTAAGTTGTTTCAGATTCCTCAACGTTTCATTTACAGAATAACACACAAAAATACAGCCTTCCTTTCGGTTAGCAAATGTTAAAGAAAGCATTAATATTATTATATAGTTTGTACCAATATCTTGCACTGTTTGAGACCTGAATAATTGAGGACTTTAAAATAGTAAAATGGGAGACTTTTGGGAGAAAGAGAGAAAAAAACAATAAATTATGTTTGAAAAAGAATAATTCAAATATTCTAAAAACAATTCAGTTTAAATTTGCAATTCAGGTTGAATCTGCACTAATTGAGGACTTTTAAATAGCATAAAATGAGAATTGTTTGAAACCGGACTAATTGAGGACTTTAAAATAGTAAAAGAGGAGACTTTCTACAAACAAGTCCTTCCTTTCGGTCAGCAATGTTAAAGAAATCGTTAATTTTATTATATATTTTCTACCAATATCTAGCACTGTTTGAAACCGGACTAATTGAGGACTTTAAAATAGTAAAAGAGGAGATTTTTTTATACACAAGTCTCGAGAAAGAGAGAAAAAAACAATAATTTATGTTTAAAAAAGAATAATTCAAATATTCTAAAAACAATTCAGTTTAAATTTGCAATTCAGGTTGAATCTGCACTAATTGAGGACTTTTAAATAGTATAAAATGAGAATTGTTTGAAACCGGACTAATTGAGGACTTTCAATTAGTAAAAGAGGAGACTTTCTACAAACAAGTCTTTCCTTTCGATTAGCAATCTTAAAAAAAACGTTAATATTATTATGTATTTTCTACCAATATCTAGCACTGTTCGAAACCGGACTAATTGAGGACTTTAAAATAGTAAAAGAGGAGACTTTCTATAAACAAGTCTCGAGAGAGAGAAAAAAAACAATCATTTATATGTAAAAAAAATAATACAAATATTCAAGAAACAATTTAAAAACAGTTTAAATTTGCAATTCAGATTGAATTTGAACTAATTGGGGACTTTTAAATAGTATAAAACGAGAATTGTTCATTTTGAGAGAAAACATTATAATTTATTTATAAAAAAAAAAATCAGTTTCTGGTGAAATTTTCAAATATTACTATATTTAAAGAACACTGATTTAATCTGCACTAATTGATGACTTTAAACTAGTATACAAAAAAACATAAAGAAAACTGTACAAAATTAAAAATTTAGGAGATTTAAAAAAAATATTTTCATTTTTCTGAATTAAAATAAACAGTTTCTATTGAAATTTTTGAATCGTGCTACAATTAACCCTTACTAATTTAGGATTTTAAACAAAAATAGACTTTACTATATAGAAAGTGAAAAACCAGATCATTTATTTATAAAATTGCTAATTTAATTTACAATTCTCTTTAGAATTAATTTTAATTTTATCAATTTAAAAAAGAACGGTTTGTTTGAATTTTTCAAAGCGTACTATAGTTAATCCGCACTGATTGAATCTGCACTTATTGGGGACTACAAAAGAGATTTGATCATATTGAGAGAAAACATGATAAATTATTTATAAAAAAGTAATATTGCAAAGTATTCAGTTTCTACTTAAATTTTCAAATAGAACTATAGTTAGTTCACACAGGTTTAATCCAAAGGCCTTAAAAATAAATAAGATTTATCTATATATAAAGACTATAACCTGATCATTTATGCATAAAATTAATAGTTTTATGTACAATTTTTTTAGAATAGATTTTAATTTTATTAATTTCTTAAACCGTACTATAGTTAATCAACACTGATGGATTCAGCTCTAATTGAGGACAGAATCTGCCCGAAGTCCATTATTCATCATCTGTCTATAAAATTAACAATTTTTTGAATGATTTTAAATACTATTTATTAAGGAATTTATTTGAGTTTATTTTTAAATTTTCAACACGTGAATCCACATAAAACAAAGCATTGCATCAAGAATGAAATCTGAATTTGTTACATAATAAACATTAGTTAAAAGAAACATTTTAATTTATGAGTTTATGACTAAACCAATGATTAGTATTGTATAACAAAATTTGACTTTAATTTACGTGTTTTAAGTATACCCATACCTCGCTATACAGTCGGTCTCTATACGGCATTTCGCTATAACGGCCCTCTCTTCAATTAAGGCACGTTTTCGATTTACGGCCTAAAATGTTTCGATATATCTACATGTTGCCAATCTTGCGCAAGCGCAATAATTGATTCGTTATACGGCTTTCCGCTTTGCGGCCAAGTTTCGTGGAACGTATCTAGGCCGTGTATAATGATTTGTAGATTTCCTGAAATTGCGAATGTCAATGTTATTGTAGTATGTAGGCTATGAATGAGCATAAAATTAGCAGTGGAATAGATGTAGATTTTGAATGGACGAAAACGGAATTCGCACGTGTCAACGTGGTGCATTGCGATGGAAATGGCATAAAACTCCATAACTCATGAATGTTTCATTGGATTAAACGTTATATACGACATACGAGGAATGCGATTTTTTTTTTAAATTCCGTTGCGCTCAAATCTCCAGTCTGTCCAGCCATTTCCACTACTCCTATCCCAGATTACTTATGCGCTATTTGCAATATGAAGATGACATCATAAATCGCTGCTGGGAGAGAAAAATATGGAAAGAACTGAACGGTGGTGCACACGTACAGGAGGAGAAAGAGCGCAGAAGGAATAAAAAGTGCGATCTAAATGAAGGCATAAGCAATTGCCCGTCTGATTTATGAAATATAATTTACAATGTATTCGCAATAATTTCAAGGATTCGAAATACATGCTGCACACAGAGTTACAAGCGCACAATCGCATTATTTATGCTTTATGTTTGTTCTAAATATGGCTGAAAGCCATAACTAACGGAACAATTAGACCAATAATTTGTTTGGGGCCCGAGCTCGGCAATATTTTATTTATTTCCCATTAGTTTTACTCGTTGATTTCTCAGTTATGTAGGCAATGTGTGGCAGTGAATTGGTAATTAACCAATCTGAAGACAATGGAAGGAAAAAATTCGGAGCCGCATGCATGCATTAATCGTATTATAATTTTATGCAATTATTGCGTTGATTTACGGCTGGACGTTTCAATGTGCATTCAATGCGGTATTAATGTTGTTATTATTATTGATTGCGTTTCGCGAAGGGCGTCAACGGATATTCGATCTCTCGGATTTATTGCCGCTCAATATGCCCGAGTGATAATCTTAATTCAATCCATTTGCATTGATTTATTCCCTCGGAAATTTGAAAAAGAAACGAACAAAAAACAAACAAAACTAAGAGCTCATTGTTTATGGACTTGTCCAAGCGACTTTGATATGTTTCAGTGCAGTATGATAAAGCGGTTCATTTGAAAAAGAGAACGAGTAATGAACGTAATTAATAATAATGGACGTGACAAAATGTCAGTACGAACGGAGTACAAAGAAACGGACGGCTCTCCTCTGCGTTTTGTTTCCACATAAGTGATATTTACGAGCGTCGGGATAATTTAGTTCCATATAATTATACGCACTGCACAATGCAAAACTGATAGGTCTCAAGACATTTTCTAATTGCGTAATTGCATTCATTCGAAATGTTTATCAACAATGTGAAGCAAGAATTTTAATTATGATTTATACTAAACAGTATTTCATAAAAATTCTTTCAGTCTACTGAAATTTTCAAATAGTACCGTTTCACATTGATAAAAAAAATAATCAGTTTGTATTGAAATTTTCGAAACGTGTTACAATTAATTGTCTCATTGAAGTCAGACAACTCATTAAAACCGCACTAATAGAGGACTTTAAATGATCATAAAAAAACCTGTAGAAAGTGAGATGAATTAACTTATATGTACAAAAAAAACCGCACTAACAGAGGAATTTGCATTATCATAAAATAAACTATAAAGAAAGAGATATAAATGAATATTTACGTATAAAAAAACCGTACTAATAGAGGACTCTGCATTATCATAAAATAAACTATAAAGAAAGAGAGATGAATTGATGTACATGCACAAAAAAAACCGTACTAATTGAAGACTTTTAGTTATCAAGAAAATAAACTATAGAAAGAGTGATAAATGAATATTTACGTATAAAAAACCGCACTAATAGAGGACTTTGCATTATCATAAAATAAACTATAAAGAAAGAGAGATGACTTAACTTATGTGTACAAAAAAAGCCGTACTAATAGAGGACTTTAAATTATCAAACAATAAACTATAGAAAGAGAGATAAATGAATATTTATGTATAAAAAATCGCACTAATAGAGAACTTTGCATTATCATAAAATAAACTATAAAAAAAGAGAGATGAATTGATGTACATGTACAAAAAAAGCCGTACTAATTGAAGACTTTTAATTATCAAAAATAAACTATAGAAAGAGTGATAAATGAATATTTACGTATAAAAAACCGCACTAATAGAGGACTTTGCATTATCATAAAATAAACTATAATGAAAGAGAGATGAATTGATGTACATGTACAAAAAAGCCGTACTAATAGAGGACTTTACATTATTATAAAATAAACTATAAAAAAGAGAGATTAATTAACTTATATGTTCAAAAAAAGCCGTACTAATAGACGACTTTCAAGAGAAAGAGAGATAAATGAATTTTTATGTACAATTAATTGAGGATTTTAAAATATTTTTTTACAAATTAAAAGATTACCTTTAAAATAACTTATTATTTAGTGCATTCATTTATTAGTGTATTTTAAATTTGCTTGCTTAGAGATTCAGTTTGTATTGAAATTCAAACCGTGTGACAATTAATAAGTTCATTTTTAAGAGAAAACACCTTTTAAATATGATTTTTTGTTAATTACGAGAATCTAATCATTGAAATTAATTAGTGTTTTTTTTTAAATTTTGAATTTGCTTTAATTCTACAGATATTCTCGGAAATTCTTTCTCTTTCTTCAAGTTATTTTTCTTATGGGTTTTTAAGTAATATATATTGATTTAAGAATAATTGAATTGTTAACCTCGTGAAGTTAAGAAAAGTGATTAAATTAAATCTTTGACACCCGACATGTATCAATATTTCTATATATGGTTGAAGTTGCAATCGTATTTCAACTTTGCATATAAATTTTGTGCATAATGTGTGCAGGTTTTATAAGTCATAAAATTTTTACGATATTGAAATTATAGGTTTTGTAAACGTTTTAAGGACTTTGGTAGAAAGCGAATGTATCGAGTAAAAGTATTGTGAACTTGAAATTCAAGGAACTTGCAATGAATGTGATGTATTGTTGTTTCTTCGCATACACGACAAAAGTGATCATTTTACTCTTTCTCTCTCAAGTATTTATATCTAACAGTGAAACGAAAGAGTTGAGGATGAGCGGAATGCGTTCGAATCGGCAATTCAAATTTCTTTGAGTTAAAGACACACGACGGCATCCGCCGCAGATTTCGAAGGTATGTGGAAAACTGTTATCGATCCGGTGGATACGTGGCCACAGTTGTAGTCATCATGATGATCATCATCATCATCATCTGCCAGGATCCATTAAGCGGCTCTTAATAAGGACGAAGAGAGCGGATATAAAACGGGAACGTTGCAGAGTAGTAGTGCACTGTTTCGCGCGCCTCTCGATCCTTTCGAGAAAACCATTGCCGAATGCCTGAAACGCGAATGCCGTGGAATTTCCAGAAATTTGCAGACATTAAGAGCATTTCTCCGGCGCCATCCTGCCAGGCTCCTTAATGAACCCGCCGCATCGCAGGACGATAGAAAAAAGATGCACATAAACGCCACCTTATGGGAAGTCGCGCTTTTATGGCGCATCTTCAAGATTTTCCGATAATTCCAATCATTAACTGATTAAAAACATAACGCTTTTCATTTTCTTGCAAGAATCTTTCGCTTCAAGCAATCTAATAACTTGATCCAATGCTAAGTTCCACATAAACCAAACATGAAAACATATATATTTATTACTTAATTACACAAAAATGTACATGATTTACATCATTAATTCACATGTAAATTAATACTGTAACATAAAAACAAGTTAATTATGAGGCTATTTGGAAATTAATTAAAAAAATATATAATATTCACGTCCAACTTACAAAATATGTTACATCAGAACTTACACAAGTAAACATAAAAAATGTGAAGAATCACATAACAAATTATATAAATAGAATATTGGTCGATAGTCCAAAAGATGTTCAACTAATTACTTATTGAAATGCATTAGAATTCTCTTTAAATACATATTATACTAATGAATATAAAACGAAAACGTTTTTGTAATGTAATTTGAAAAATCAAATTTCTTTAAACAAATCATTTTTTTAAACTTTAAATTTAAAAACGAACTTCTAAGAAAATCAATTTTTTGAACATTGAACTTAATTTTAGGATTTCCTTTTAATATTTAATTAAAGGAAAAGTATTTTTCGACGTTTCAGAAATGGTTTTATAATATAATTTGAGAAATCTTATTGAAAATCTTTGAAATAAAATTCTAAAATATAATTAGAATATAAAAATATAATGAAAATCTACAACAAAATGTCTTTGTAATTCGAGAAATCTTTCATTCATTCAATTAGTTTGATTTCTATAAACTGTTCATGCTTTAAATTAGCTGGTTTTAAATTGAAATTATGGAAGTTTTCCATAGTAAATATTCATATTTTTACGTTTTTTGAATAACCTAGTAGATTTTGATATAAAAACATAGTGAAAATTGATTATTCCAATTATATATTGACTATTTGCACTTATTGAAATTTGTTGGGTATTTCCAACTCTAGATAAATACATAACATTAATAATAATTTGGTTGCTAATTATTACATTGTGATCAAACAGAATCTATCAATTGCGGCACGCTTTGATGAGATTCATGTGCAATTATGAGCAGCACATATTCAAATCGTTGACCTGCCATTCAATCCTTTCGGGAATTCAAGAAGAAGTGGGCAAAAAAAAAGGTCGTAATTTCAAGATGTGCCCGATTCCATTTTTATCGCATCCCGCTAATTACATTGTTCCACGTAGATTTCGGGGTCGTTAAGGAGATTAACGAAGATGGCTTTCGATTAATCTCTTTGATAATCTCGTGGAGAGCGGAATATCTTTCGCATTTCTCCGTCTGCGTTTTCTCAGCCGACACACACACATGTGTACACTACATGCAAGAACAACACGGAGAGACAATCCTTGACATTTCATCGAGAAACGTGCACACAGCTCGTAGGTCTACCCCGGTGAGGTATCCTCAGCAACTAGCCTCTTTCTTCTTCATCCTCCTTTCTGTCTCTCTTTGTGTCTCCCGGCTCGGTAATTTATTTATTGTTGGACCTTTAATATTCAATAATTTGTCATGTGCCGGGACGAAAAGCGGTAAATCATTGGCATTCCGCGTTACGCAACCGCAGCATGCAAACGCTCATAATGGGACTGTTGCGGCAGCTCTCGATCCGTCCGATTCCTCGCATTCAACAATCGCAAATCCTCATGCACAAAGACATTATTTTAATCGTGCTCAAATGTTCAATTTTCTTCAGCTCTGCGTAAAAGGTTACAATTTTTGTCGGATCTATCTAATAGATTTATATATCAAGGTGATACCTGCATAATTTGTAACTTTCCATTCGGTTGACTTTGACTTCTTTCATCTTCTGTCAAGAAATCCTGCACTTATTATTTAAAATGTTATATTATTAATGGAGCGAAAACCCCTGGTCGATAGCCTTTGGGCACAATTTGGACCAATACAGGTGTATAAATAAACATAAAATATATGATTATGAACCAATAATTTAAAGTCTATTTCTGATTCTCATTGATTGGAAATACAACAGAATTATTGAATGTTTGAACTTAAATTTCGATTCCAAATTTCTTTCTAATCTTGCAGCATTTGGAAACATTTAGTTTACAATATTCTTGAAGGAATCCTTAAACAAACTAAAACTTTGTTTCATCTTATTATACCCAAAATAACTTGATTATTATAACTAAATAGTAATTATGTAATTATAAAAACCATAACCCTTTTATTCATTTTATTGTATTGAATTTATTATTTTTTAGTTGTTGTTTCAATAAACTTTATTATTAATAATTATGAATCCTGAAAGTACTAATTTCATAAACTTGTTTAATTTCTAGAATTTAGAATGAAATTAGTATTGAAATCTAATAATAAAAGAAGATATATTTCATTTTTAATAATAAAAAAAACAATTTCAAACTAAAATAGTTTTCATAAAATAATTCTATAAACAGTAGTAACAGATGTAGCAGTTGTTTTCTTTTCTGGTTTTGTTAGAGTATGATCATATTGCTAAGTTTTTTTCATAATAAATTTTGTTATTTAGTCTATAAAATAACTTGATGAATACTTAAAACATGCGGAATTGTAAGGTGATTATGTAATCAGATTTAACAACTATAGTTTCGACATTGGATCTGACAATTTCTTGAATGTTTCGTTGAAATTTCAAAGACTTCTAGTTTTTTTTTAAGAAATTTGCATTATCACATTAATCAATTATATTTTTGTACATTTATTCGATTAAATACGTTGC
This sequence comes from Nicrophorus orbicollis, assembly GCA_018845635.1. Lineage (NCBI taxonomy): Eukaryota > Metazoa > Arthropoda > Insecta > Coleoptera > Silphidae > Nicrophorus > Nicrophorus orbicollis. The sequence goes on along the minus strand of JAFMTC010000011.1, from coordinate 560,710 downwards.
AAATCGAATGATTTATTGATGAATGCAAATAATTCTTAAACTGTAAGCTGCAAATCTTGATCTGTCAGGGAATACGAATTCAAATAGGATTTTGTGTTTGTCAGAAATTTGAAAAATATTTACATATGTTTACAAAGTTGTAGAATGCAGATTTCTGTCATCGTTGCAAAAAAAATAATATAATGAAAACAAGAATTAGCATTTATTGTATTGTAAATTAAACGAAATTTGTCTTTTAATTATTTAAATTCTGTTTTTTTTAATGCATATATGTCTTCTCTCGTCATTGCAAATGTATAATTATGATACAGGAATTAGTAATTATTGTGTTGTAAATTAAATGGAATTCGTCTTTTAATTGGTTTAGTTTACATAAGATTTTTAGATTCATGAATGTTTATTGGATTTCTCGGAACTGTTAATTAAGCTTCCCATCAATTCTGTGAGAAACTTTTTTAATAATTATGTATTAATCGTTTTCTTATATTTATTTAATAAAAATAATAAAAATGAAGAAATAAAAAGAAAATTTTATTGCTACAAATGGCTATTGACCATAAGACTTTCTTCCCAATTTATTTTTTTGTATAATAAACTTTATATTTTTAAATATGATTATTAAAATGAAAATAAATTGTATATTCTGTATTTTATAAAAAAAAACACAGTAAAACTGAAAGTTAAGATATTGAATTTTTGTTCTTCTTCACCATTTTTATATTAAGTGTATTGTAGATTCTGTTTGTTATTAATATAAAATTTAGTAACATTTTTCTAAAAATTTAATGAAATTATTTAAACATATTTAATTTTTTAGTATTTAGTATTTAGTAAATTTTTAGTATAATCATAATAAAGTCTGTAAAATTGAATGTTAATAATAAAAATATTCGTTATTTCAGACAAGAAAATTGCTGTAAAACTGAAGGCTTAGTTGAAGTGTTAATGTATTGGATTTTTGTTGTTGTTGGGATGTTGTTAAATCTGTTTACTGTATGGAAAATGAAGGCACTTTGTATTCTATGAAATCCTGATGTAAATGAGCCCTTTGTTCATATCCACGTGTGGCAATATAAATTTGTTGCTGTTGTTGGTGTTTTTCATGTGAATATGGCTCGGCTCTGTCCGTTCCACATAACTTATCGTCGATTTGTGCCGTTAAACCGTGTTATTACCGTAAATGGCGTAAATTTACATGTGTCTTTCGTTTCGTCTTGCATAATTGCGTGCTCGAGAAAGTGTAAATAGCGAGTGACACCGTCATTAAATTAAATATCTATAATAGTGGATCATCATTGAATAAAGCACATACACACACACCACAACGTACGTTTCTATTTCTGCTCTCGAGCCGACGATGAACGAGCATTAGCCAAATAACATGTTATTAAACCCCCCTTTCTAGGAATGCGTTTAGAATGAGAGAAGAGCATAACGAGTCGTTCGGGGAAAAGGAGGATAGATTGTGAGAGCCACCCACCCACACGCGTCCCGACTCCAATTGCTCGCAGTTATTTAACCTATTGTGCATTGAATTGTACGTGTGTATAAATGTTGTTGTGTATTGTTGCGCCGATTGTGCAATCCTTTTCTAACCTTTCATTAATGACACATCTGGGGAATATAAATAAATAATTAATAACGTGCGTTCCGCTGCAGTGATGATGGTCTTTAGCAACCTGCTCTCCGGGTCTCCTCTCCCTCTCGATGGTAGAAAGGGAAGGAGATTGGGGATTTGCATGGGAAAGACAACGATCGAGATGCATAAAGAGTGTGTGTTTGAGAGAAGGAAGGAGAGAGAGAGAGATGTGGAGCGCGAGTTTTGTAACACCCCGCATTCCGCAACCCGTTATAAATTAATCGCCACCTCGGAATTAATATTGATTATTGTTTATACTTGTAGATCACTTGCATTATTCAATTACAATGTTTGCCGCATTTATCAATCATTCCTTATTGAGCCGCATCCACGCTGTGCGTGACACGAAGCAAATGTGTGTCAGATGGTACCAACTATTGTAATTTCAACAATCTGTTCAATTTCAGTTGTAATTGGTCTACCTAAACTATCATATATATGAGCTCTCTTTGTACAAGTTTTTCTAATATTTCATATAAATGTTTCTTAGAATACAAAGTGCATTCGTTCTGACATTAAAAACATGACAGGAAGACCAAAGGTCGATAGCCCTTTGACCAGCCTTTCTGTTGTTTGTTTTTTTGTTTATTTACAATCCTGCTAGATCCAAAACTCAACGCCTATTCTAAAGAACTAAAATCCAAAATTAAGACAAGATACCGTCACCTCCGATCCTTAACATTTCGTAGTTCTGCAATATCTACCAAATGTATTAATCCATCTACCGTCCAATCCTCGAATATGGTTTCCCCATTCTCTCCAAATGCCGGAACCCTGTTCTGAAAAGTCTCTCCATATCTGAATGTTCCTCCTTTCGTATTCTCACCAGGATCCTTCATAACCCTCTGAAAGACCTCCTCTATTCCAAAACCAAAATTGTTCCATTCCTCGATAGATACCTCTCACTTTCCCTTAAATTCATCACAAAAGACTCAAATTTATCCTCGCTCTCCAAATTTTGTATCCCTCGTAATCCATCAACCCCTCCTAAATATAAGTATCCCACACGTACCCTATTCCAGTATCTATTGTCCCTATGATTCTTGTTCTTTCCCTTTTCCAGAGGCTGCTTCTTTTATGTAATGATTTTTTTCTTCTTATGTAATGAATGCAGTAGTGTTCATTTAGTTTCTCTATTATATATAGTTAATTGATATTCATGGGCGGAAAGATCAATGGTCGATAGTCCTTTGGCCAGTCTTCTTGTTAATAATAATAACATTTATTGCAACAACTACAAAAAAAAATATAAACTCCATATAATAAAAATGAATAAATTAAATAAAATGGACTATAAACAATACGTGTTTATGATCTAGTCTTCATTCTTCATACAGTAAACAAATTTTAGAACATCCCAACAACAATAAAAGTGTAATACTTCAATTTTATAATATGTTTACAAAATTATTCTCAATTATATACAATTTTAAAGAATTTAATGTAATTCTAATATCAACTGCATAGTTTATAATTGTAAATTTAGTTTAAATTAGGAATTATAATTTTCATTTTAATCTTCAATTACTTTTCAATTTGATTTCAATTTAATAAGACGTTTTTGGATCGAAAAATATAAACTAATAAAATTATATGGTTCAAAACAAAACTGACGTAATTTCAAATATTGAAAAATGGTGATAAAATAGAATAATGTTGCTCCGATTTTCATCTATTACAAATTTTACTGTATTTAACTTGAATTACATAATATGTAAAATTTGTATATTTCAAATATTGAAAAATGGTGTTAAAATAGATATTATTAGAATAGTATTTAACTTGAATTACATAATATGTAAAATTTATATAATTCGAGTTCATTAGCAAAGAAAATTTATTCATTTATAACATTTATATATTGTCCTTACAGGATTTTGAAAAAAAAAAGAAATAACAATGTAATTTACTAATAAGTTTGTTCCCTGAAAATTACTCTAACAGAGCAGTGAAAATAAATAACAAAGACAGAAAGACCTACGGTCTATAGCCGTTGACAGCAATAGCTTTCTATGATTTCTTCATTTTGTTGCTGTTAAAGTGTTCATTAGTTGTATACTATATTATATGTTTACTTTCTTTCCATTTCTATTATATTAAGTTCATATATTTTTTGCAGTTTTTGTTGCTATAAATATTATTATTATTAAGAACAAAACATATTACAAGAAAAAATCTAAACTACAAGTTCTGTTTTTCGCTAATCTGTTCTAAGTTATATCTTATTTATTAAAGACAATTATGAAAAGAACTGAACTTTTCATATAGACAATTAATTTATTAAGTTTGTAATTACTAATGAAATAATGTGTGCATGTTCTGATTTATATTGCGTTTCGTAAAGTATGAGCGAATCTTTAGAAAGCTTCGAAGATCAATTTTCATCTTCGCTTATTAAACCAAACCGAGCCCCGTTTTCTACCAATGGCTCTTTCTTTTCCTTGACGTAATTCCAGTGTGCATGTGCGCGAGGAGCGAGTGGCGATCTAGATCCTGTATGACATATACGGCTCGGGCACCTAAAGAAAGGACTTTCTAAAACAAAGTAAAACACCTACGATTAATTGATACATTTCAGTGAAATCTATAAGCGGCGTTCTCGCTTTTTCTTTCTTCTTCTTCTCCTCCTTCTTTTTTTTTTCGTTGACTCGTTGTTCTTCAACACACAACGTCCTCTCCTCTCGACTTCGAAGCATCTTAGAAAGTTTTTACCCGTCCATTTCTTTCGTACAGAATTTACAAGCTAGTTCCACCTTTAATAAGCTCCGTAATTTATGAGCTGTATGAATGGAAATGGAAACACGCATCTCATGACCATCTCCGAGCAGGCAATTCATGTAAACTTTGTAAGCCGTTCGCAGTTTTTAGTTGAACGGAGTAATGATCTCTGTTTAAGTGTATTTCTGCCAGTCATAGTCCTAAGTAGGTATCGCTCGATCTGAAGATGACGGAAAAGTAGAGGAGCTTGAGCCGACGAGGATTAAGGTATTATTGCGTATCCGAAAATCCCACCGGCGTTACGGTACCCGCTCCGAAGCTTAGCATTTACATTCCGACAATCGTCTCGCATCTTGAACATGTTTTCAGGATGAATTACGTTTTAATATATTATACTCTTTTTTTGAATGATTGATTGATTGATTGATCATTCCAAAACGTTACGTACATATATCCCATAACACCACACGTTACCAAAAATTAAATATGACAATTTCAACAAAATAACTAATTTACAATTTATAAAAATTTCAAAATCTTTCCGGTCAGAAATAACCCTTTGCAACGTTATATTTTATATTTATTTTCTTAATATTTCTTAATTACTATTATATTCAGTTTATATTTTTCTTGTAGTTTGTTGTTGCAATAAATATTATTATTATTATTAAAAAGTGATGCTATTTCCAGTAAAGTTTTCAGGAAATTATACGTTGTTTGATCTATTATACAAAAAAAAAATTGTTAGAAATTTAATGGCATGTTTTTGAAATTCTACAAAGGGAACTGTAAGAATCTTCTACAATTGATGTTACATATTATTAAAGCAGTAACCATTATGTGTTTTCCTTTACATCCTTCTACTTATTACATCACATATAGGTAACAAAACTCGACGATGCGTGCGTTTTCAGAAATAATATCCTGAGTTTATATTTTTCTTGTAGTTTGTTGTTGCAATAAATATTATTATTATTTAAAAAGTGATGCTATTTCCAGTAAAGTTTTCAGGAAATTATACGTTGTTTGATCTATTATACAAAAAAAATTGTTAGAAATTTAATGGCATGTTTTTGAAATTCTACAAAGGGAACTGTAAGAATCTTCTACAATTCATGTTACATATTATTAAAGCAGTAACCATTAAGTGTTTTCCTTTACATCTTTCTACTTATTACATCACATATAGGTAATAAAAACCGACGATGTGTGCATTTTCAGAAATAATATCCTGAGTTTATATTTTTCTTGTAGTTTGTTGTTGCAATAAATATTATTATTGTTAAAAAAGTGATGCTATTTCCAGTAAAGTTTTCAGGAAATTGTACGTTGATTGATACAAAAAAAATTGTTAGAAATTTAATGGTATGTTTTTTTTAAAATATTCTTCAATGAAAACTGTAAGAAGCTTCTTCAATTATTGTTGTTACATATTATTAAAGCATTATGTGTTTTCCTTTGCATCCTTTTACCTATTACATCTCATATAGGTAACAAAAACCGACGATGTGTGCGTTTTCAGAAATAATATCCTAAGTTTATATTTTTCTTGTAGTTTGTTCTTGCAATAAATATTATTATTATTAAAAAAGTGATGCTATTTCCAGTAAAGTTTTCAGGAATTGTACGTTGATTGTTACAAAAAAAAATTGTTAGAAATTTAATGTTATGATTTTTTTAAATATTATACAATGAAAACTGTAAGAAGCTTCTTCAATTATTGTTGTTACATATTATTAAAGCATTATGTGTTTTCCTTTGCATCCTTCTACCTATTACATCTCATATAGGTAACAAAAAGTGACAATGCGTGCGTTTTCAGAAATAATATCCTGAGTTTATATTTTTCTTGTAGTTTGTTGTTGCAATAAATATTATTATTAAAAAAAGTGATGCTATTTCCAGTAAAGTTTTCAGGAAATTGTACGTTGATTGATACAAAAAAAATTGTTGGAAATTTAATGGTATGTTTTTGAAATTCTACAAACGGAACTGTAAGAATCTTCTACAATTGATGTTACATATTATTAAAGCAGTAACCATTATGTGTTTTCCTTTGCATCCAACAAAAAGTGACGATGCGTGCGTTTTCAGAAATAATATCCTGAGTTTATATTTTTCTTGTAGTTTGTTGTTGCAGTAAATATTATTATTATTTAAAAAGTGATGCTATTTCCAGTAAAGTTTTCAGGAAATTGTACGTTGATTGATACAACAACAAAATTGTTAGAAATTTAATGGTATGTTTTTTTTTAATATTCTACAATGAAAACTGTAAGAAGCTTCTTCAATTATTGTTGTTACATATTATTAAAGCATTATGTGTTTTCCTTTGCATCCTTCTAACTATTACATCACATATAGGTAACAAAAACCGACGATGCGTGCGTTTTCAGAAATAATATCCGGCCACACCGGAAGACGATATAATTCTTACCCCTTTTTTCCCCCCATTTCAATCGACGGAAAACCGTAATTACGTGCATGCCTTCAACCTGTAACCATTTACGTTCACCGTTTAACAAAGGATGTATAAATAATTTGAAGGAAAAAAAGAACAAACTGAACCGTATTATAAGAGGGAGTGAAAATGATTAAATAATCAACCCGAATGTCGTATTTTTTAAATGAAATTGCTTCTCTCTCGTTTTTTTTTGTTGTTGTTTCTTTCTTTCATTCGTCGCTCTAATTGCTGTTTGTGTTTCAGGTGAGTGTGCGCCGCCTTCTGAACTGTGTATTTCATATCCGTAATTGGAGGATATTTCACGTGTGAGTAAGTGGTCTTTAGAGAAGGTAATTATTACGTTCTGCAACGTTATTTATCGATTGATTTCGTGGGTTCCAATCCGGGACCGAAAATCGTTTCAACATTTCGCAGCTCGATATATACATATAATAATTAAGTGAGAGGGAGAAAGAAAACGAGATTCGGCAATTTCCTTTGAGCCGACAACAGTAACAGCAATAACAACAGTTCTTCTCTGGTGTGTGTGGAAAGAGGTCGAAGTTCACGTAATGTAATTAAGAAATGAACGTTCCATTTTATAATCGATCGGCTGCCTTTTTGAAAAGTAAAAACTGCTCTCGAGTATCGAGCAGACGTTTATCAATCATATTAATAGAATTGAAAGCACGAGAACCAGGTTAAAATTACAAATGCGACTTGTGTGTGTGTGTGTGTATATGTATTATCTGACCGATCGAGCTGCTGCTTCTCGTATGTGCGTGTGTGTGTGTGTGACCCACACCTTCGGGCAGAAAGAAGAAGTCGAGGCGAATTCTTCTCTCCGTTCTTCTTTGTAAGAGTGGAGCAGATCGAGATTCCTGGGGCCCAATTTAAAATATTTATGACTGATTGCCCCGCAACGAATTGCGCCATTTTCGCGGCGCGACGATCGATCGGTCCTCTAGAAAGTTACAAAGTAATATTTCGTATTTTCACCGAAAATTCACAACTGTACGAATAAACGTTTTACATGGAGAATACGGAAACGATTAACGTGAACATTCGCATTTTGCTTTAGAATTACAAGACCGCAGTTTCTTTCAAACGTTTTTCATTTACGTATTAAAGAGTGAAGCTTTAATTTGATTACTCATTAAATAACTTATTGGTCATCTTTGTTGAGATATTAGTAAAAATGCAATGACATTGGTTTTCTCGACTTAAAAAAAAGTTGTTAAAGTTTGATAGGGAATTACGTCTAAATACAGAATGATGCAATTGTACTATTATAGCTGTTTTAAAGAGCGAATATTCAGCGTTAATTTGGTTGCTCAAATAAAAATTTGTGGCTCATAGTAATCGAGATATAAGCAAAAATGTGAAGACACTGCTATTTTCGATGCTCAAAAAATATTTTTTCAAGTTTGACAGTGAATTGCAGCAAAACTACAAACGATACGATTATACCAATACACATTCCTTAAAGCCTGATTATTCAGCTTTAATTTGAATGC
>JAFMTC010000011.1:529254-549052 GCA_018845635.1 Nicrophorus orbicollis | reverse complement strand
CTATGTTTACACGTTCCAACATTACATTAGTTCAGTTGACTATTTGCTATAATGTATTTGTTGTTAATTGAAAACTTGAACAAGTACTTGAATAAACTTAATTCAAAGATTTTTAGCAGTAATTGCACAAAAACAATTAATCTCTGTTTTAATGTGGTTTATTACTATTTTTGGAGTTATTTACACGTTCTAACATTACATTAGCCAAGTTGACTATTTGCTATAATGTATTTGTTATTTTTAGAAAACTTGAACAAGTACTTGTATAAACTTAATTCAAAGATTTTTAGCAGTAATTACACAATTAATCTCTGTTTTAATGTGGTTTATGCTATTTTTGGAGTTATTTACACGTTCTGACATTACATTAGCCAAGTTGACTATTTGCTGTAATATATTTGTTGTTAATTGAAAACTTGAACAAGTACTTGAATAAACTTAATTCAAATATTTTTAACAGTATATTACAAGAAAAATGTAATCTCTACTTTTAATATGGTCTATTGTTATTTTTGGCGTTATTCACACGTACTTATATAACATTAGCTAAGTTGACTATTTTCTATAAAATATTTGTTATTATTAGAAAACTTGAACAAAAACTTAGTGTGAAGATTTTTAACAAAAATTCAAAAAAATAATCTTTGTTTTATTTTATTTACATTAAATTAGCTACATTGGCTACATACTATAATACACTTATATATTTTTTCAACAGAATTTCATTACAAAACGGTTGCAATTATTTAGGAATTTATCAAAGTACTAATTTAAAAAGAAAATCAGCCATTTTTTAAATTTCAAAATATATTCCATTTTTAATTCATCATTTTTACAATAAATAATGTGCTTTTATTGCAACAATTTCAAAAAAATACCACAATTTGTATTACAATATATTGCAAAACTACAAAAAAAAAACGAAAATTTCCATTTCTGCAAACATATTTTACTAAATATTGTTATGATTATTTGTGGAATAACATTATGATTACTTGTGCAAGTATAAGTAATAAACATTACAAGTATTTAGAAATTATTATCAACAATTTTGCACACAGAAACAGAAACATAAGAAAGGTAATAGAAGTTGTAGGCAAAAAGAGCAATGGCTAAGTGGAATGACAAGTTCCAAGTGAAAGTATAGAAACATTCGTTTAGATTTTAACCGTTTCATCGGTTCGAATATGAAACGGGTGATTTATACCAAAATTCACAATGTGCTATAAATTCCAACAAGGATATACGGACCCGTTCCTTCGGCTCTCCTAATTAGCAATATATACACATTGTGAGTGTCTGCACGTGAAACGTAAAAGAAGGAAGGAAGGAAAGAAAGAACGAAAGAAGAAATATATATGTATATTTATAGTGAAAACAAATAATCGACGATTTGATTTATCGATACATTATATGTATTATATTCGTACTGGAGCCGCAGCCGCCGCCGCACGAGCTGTTCTTGTGTGTGTGTAGGTGTTACACTTTCTTTCTTTCGTGATTGTAATTCACAATTTATTACGTTATAAATGCACACGTGAGAATATAATTAAAATCCATAATTCATCCTCGATGTCTTCGTGTTTGTTTGTGCTGTCTGCAGCGGCCCGCAATGACGATGATCGAGATGGTGATGATGATCATCATCTGCTGATGAACCCAACAATATACAAAAGTGTATTATGTAATGGTTATGGGTGTTCGATTGTATTGCAACGTCTCAACACGCATATAACTTCTAGTTAATATACCACGTTTTGATTTTAAAATTACACACAAAATACCATCATAAAATCAAAATATTTATTCTATCTAATTAATTAATTGATAATAATCTCTTTGATTTTTACATTTTCTTGAATTAATTTGTTAAAATTGTTCGTTTTCAAGCAAAACAAAAAATGAAACTTGAGTTTAGTCTATTAATTCAACTACTAAATATTTAACATGTTAAGTTACCAAAAGATGGATGAAACTAAACTGTAATATCTTAATGATTTCTCTATGAATTTAATTACAGTACACCCATACCTCGCTATACGGCCGCTCTTTATACGGCTTTTCGTTATAACGGCCCTCTTCAATTAAGGCACGTTTTCGATTTACGGCCTAAAATGTTTCGCTATAACGGCAAAAGGAACTTGTTTTCCATGTCGATATATCTACATGGTGCCAAGGAATTAAAATGAACAACAAAGAACGATATTTGTGGAAAAAATATGGCCAGAATGTGTAAAAAGTACTGTTGCAGAAGTCAATTTCCTTCCTGAAATTAGGCAAAACATTTTGGTTCTAGCACATGATCTCTGCTTTGAAGGTTTGAACGAACGTGATGTGCTTGATCTATTTGAAGCTGATAGGGGGTTCCCTCCCTATTCATATGAGGAACTATATCAGTTACAAGCAGAACCGGCTTTTGATGAAGAAACGTGGCCTGTTGTATCCAAAAACATTTGTCGAAAGTTTTTTCATATTTCGAACAAGGAATCAACATCCTCCTTGAAAACGATCCTGACATCGAACGTAGCGCTAAAGTTTCTCGAGGAATTATCTCAGCCATTAGCTGTTATAAATCACTGAAGAACGAAATAGACCAGAAGGCAAGACGAACAATGTTGGACAATTTTTGTAAGCCAGGCCCATCGTTACCAGCGAAAAATGATGACAGTGACAGGTTACTATTTCCTCATCGTCTTCAGATTAAAGTCATTTAAACAAAAATTATGTATGTATACATACACATATTTTATGTAACATGAAGTTGTTTCACTTTTGTGTATAGATTATTGTTGGTTTTTGGAGTCTGCTATTAATTTATGTACAAATGTATGTACTTGTGATGTATGTATTTTTGATTTAAATGAAATAAAAAGATAAAATGCATTTTGAATGATAAACAATCTTACATATTTAACAAATTTGGAACCGATCCCATTGAATTTGTATTAGAATAATTGATTCCTTATACGGCTTTTCGTTTTGCGGCCTTAAGTTTCGTGAAACGTATCTAGGCCGTAAAGCGAAGTATGGGTGTACTCCATATTTTCAAATAGACAGATTTTCAAATCATTTCATTTCATTATTTTCAACTTCTCACTGCTTTTTAGACAAATTCCTACAATCTTTACTCTAAAAATCTATTATATTATCAAAATAGAAAGACCTATGGTCAATAATACCACTAATATCAAAATATTTATTCTTTTTTGCATAGAGTGTATTTTAATGCAATTAATGTTATTATTATAATATAATCAAATATTCAACAGTTACGAATCTGATTAAAATTAACAGCAAAAGGAAACATTAGCAAAAATCCTTCTTTTTTGAAATTTATTTATTCTTGCATACAATTTCTTACGTAATTATTTCAATCAGATCGATTGGCAAACACACATCTAGACACACACCATTAATAACTCTTTTTCCCGTACCAGAATCGTCATAATAAGTTCCTTTTTTTCTCTTCCATATTCTCTTTCTATCTCTCTTCTAATTGGACAACTTACATAATGAAATTATTAATGTTCTGTTCGGAACGGTTCGATTAATTAAATTCGACTTCCGAATAAATTACAAAATGAATGATGAACTACCGATATTGAAATGAAGAAAAAAATCAACACAACTTTTGGGATTACTATTAATTTAGTAATCATTAGATGACTATTAGCATTGATATTGATGCGGGAAATTCCAGTTGTTTTTGTGTAAACGAAAATATTTTTTGTTTATAAATGCATTAATCTTACAGTTTTTTTTTCTGTGTTAATTATGTCAATATTTAATTTGTCATCTGTTCCCAGATTTAATTAACTGCTGTTTCTTATAGCAAATCACGTTGTGGGTTTGAAAACTAAGATTTGCTGAAGGTGACACAAAAAATGCTTATAATTTGCAATAATTTAACTAAACTTTTTATGTATTTTTTTAAATTACGTTCCTTATATGATTCATATTGTTTAGTGAAATATAATTGGTTTTGGTATAATTGATGCTTATTTTATTTTTAAAAAAGTGAATTTTGCTCGGTTAATTATGAAAATAAAACAATTAAAATAATTTGTGTCGTGTTCATAAAATAAGTTGAATAACATTCTAATATATTAGATATTCTCATAAGGTTTACTAGAATGGATTTAATTTTGATATTTTGGAGAAACAAATGAGGTAAAAGAAATCGAGGTTGGACCCTTTTTTGAGCAGACTTCTTTGACCCAGAAATTGTAAATTGAATTTTCTGTAGCAATAAATGCTATAATTATCGAGTCACTTATATAAGTTTCAATTAAATATACTTTTTACATATAACGTAAAACTTGTTACTTGTTCGATGTAGTTTTAAGAAATTTGTTGTTTAAAGTGCGATTACATTGTATATGTGTTCACCCATCCACCTAAGAACACCTTGGTTAACTAACCTCTAATTTGTAGTAGCATCTTCTTGTGTTAAATTTGAAACAGTTTCATTAGAAAGTATTAATGTTCGAATTTCGGGTAATTGTTAAAACTCTAATTTGTAGTAGCATCTTCTTACTTTAAATTTGAAATAGTTTTAAGAAATCTGCTGTTTACAATGATTGTAACATTTTCAATACCATTTCATACATTTAATGATTTCCTTTGTGATTTCGTAAAGATAACTTAATACTATTATTTTATGTCCAATTAAAACTTGTATTATGAAAAACTGATATTCCTTCTTTCAGAAACGTGATTTATATGCATTGATATATGGGAAAAAATAGGATTAAATAAGTATTAAAAGTCTTAATAAGCGGCTATAAAAATCTAAACATGTGTCAGAAATCGGACACGAAGAAGTAAACAATGTCTCACCGAAATAGCCTGAAGGGAATTAAACGCCATTATTATTGCTGACACTTCCTGAATCCGAAATCCGAATGAACATTTGTTACAGCCGATTTATTTTTGCCTAAATACCAATGACTTTTTCATTGCTTCACGCAGAAATTAATCAAAATTTGAATAAACAAATCCGAACCGTATTTTTTTTCTGTATAATTCCTCGAGCAATTTGCGCTATTACCAAATAAGTGGTAAACCGATAAATCCGCGGCGAAAACAAGGTCGTGCACCGAAAGAATTTCAATGAATTCAAACAGTTTCGTTCCTTTAATCTCCGACGTAATCTCTCTTCCATCCACGTAATTCATTTATTAAGAAAATCCTGCGTGATTATCGTGTCTTTGTCGTGTTGTTCGTCCTTTTCGGTGGTACGAAATTGGAATGTGATATGCAAGGAACCAGTTGAATAGAGGAGGTACCGCGGCTAAAAAAAGAGGAGAAATAATAATAAGAATGAGTATCTCCAAACAACACACAATAGTTCAGTAGTGTGTGGGTTTCGGTCGCGCGAAGACGTGGTAACCGTGCTTCTTGCATCGAAAACGGACCCAAAAAACGAACGAGGTTCGAAGAATGTGGTGCACGAATCCTTCCTCTCATTCTCAGTGAAGTGATACAATTTTGCCTTTACTCATTTTCTTCATAATTTCTGTGCGGGGTGCTCCAGTTTGAATTTCTTCATACGACGCAAACACTGGATTCATGGTGGTCATATAGTGTCAAAATGCGGATTACTCAATCTCTCATAATGGTATGAACATGGATAATGCTTTTACTTATAAGGAGGTATTTACAACTACAAAAGTGTAACCAAATAAACTCTTCAACAAATATCATCCAAGTTTACCTTAACTGATACATTATGGAATCTATTTGTAACAATAGTAAATTATTTCATAAAAACGTTCTAAAAGTGATCTAAACAATAGGTCTGAAGTCATTTTATTCGTTTTCAGAAAAACTTAATATTTCACCTACAAAAAAAAACATAGGTATTCTAAATGGAAAAGAAGAGATAATTACTTAGTTATGTAATCTGTTTGTTATAATATATAAACAATGTGTCATAAATAATTGAGTAAAACTTAACATTTCACCTAATTTACTGTAAACAAAGAACATTTAGGTTTTCTAAATGGTACAAAATAAAAGATAATTACTAAGTTATATCAACTGTTTGCAATAATATATAAAGTATGAGTCAGAAATAATTGTTCAAATTTTGAGTAAAACTTAACATTTCATCTAATTTACTGTAAACAAAGAACATTTAGGTTTTCCAAATGGAAAAAATACTTAGTTATGTTAACTGTTTGCTATAATACTGCAAAATTACTAACTTTAAACGAATTATTATCTACCAACAAATCTTGACTCTTCACACAGCAAATTTTCCAACAATTTTTCTCGAAAATTAGTCAAAAATCTACTTTATGAAATATATTTCCTGCAATAATTAACAATTTGTCCTAATTGAACATAATTATTCTTTTAAGTACAATATTTATCAATTTATTAATTATAAATGTTAAGGGCAAAAAGACCTATACATATTTGTGTTTCAAGTTAATTTTTAAATTATGAAATATTGTTATTATTAATAAGTTTTCATTTACAAAAAATAATAATAAAAAAGCAAGAATTGTAGGTTTTTTTATATAAATAATTTGTATAACAAAAATAGAATGTCAGTTTTATATAATTAACAATTATAAAATGTTTATTTAACTATGAAAAAACGTAATGAAATCAATTTATTTTCAATGTTGTTATGAAAACAATAAATTTATAGAGATTTTGACTAAATCGGATAGTTAATTATCTAAAATTCTTGTCTACAAAGTAATTTACATAAAAAGCTCATAATAAACAGTACGAAATCAGTAAAATTATAATAATTACAGAATAAACTAGAAAAAATGATTGATTAACAGTAATTACTGATCATTTTGGACAATTTAAATTCTCTTTGATTCAATAATAAACTTCCTTGAATTTTAACGAATTTATCTGGTAAAGTTCGTCGGCAAGGACGGAATAATATCCGACTAGTAGTTCTGTTTTCATTACCACTTGATTCGAACGTTTTATTTAAAAAAATAACCTAATTGATCCATTTTTTAGCAGCAAAATCTATGAAATTAATAACAAATGGCTATTATTGTTTACTTCCTGATTTTTATTACACAATTTCGATGAAATGATAGAATACTTGAAATTTTTCTATATTTTTTCTTACATCTTTAATGAACGTCCTTGCTGCCGGAATCCGTGGAATGCCGATGTTTATTTTGTTTTTCAAAACTCAATTAATTGCATTCTTAAACAAAATAATGGCTCCACTTCTCATGATTTACTTAATTGGAAGTTTTCATCTTTTTCTTTTTGTGTCTTGTTGAATTATTAATTATTTTCTAAAAGATTTTTAACATTAATTACTAAATTTAGTTTAACTGATTTCATTCACATGTATTTTACTTAAGTTTTATCTTTTTTAAATTTGCTTTAGTAATAATAATTTTAGTAAATTATAGTTTTAACTAATATTTATTGATTATTTTATAGAATTTAGTAGATTTTTAAACGATTCATCAATTTTTTTAGAATTTAGTATATTTTTCAACGATTCATCAATTTGTAACAAACTTTCAGTTAATTATTAAAGTTAAGTCAGGTACCTTAAGTCACAAAGTTTTCACCTATATTTATTGATTATTTTTAAGAATTTAGTAGATTTCTAAACGATTCATCATTTTGTAACAAACTTTCAGTTAATTACTAATGTTAAATCAGATCTCTTAATTGACAAAGTTTTCACCTATATTTATTGATTATTTTAAAGAATTTAGTAGATTTCTAAACGATTCATCATTTTGTAACAAACTTTCAGTTAATTACTAAAGTTAAATCAGATCTCTTAATTGACAAAGTTTTCACCTACATTTAATGATTATTTTTTAGAATTTAGTAGATTTCTAAACGATTCATCAATTTGTAACAAACTTTCAGTTAATTACTAAAGTTAATTCAGGTGTCTTAAGTCACAAAGTTTTCACCTATATATGTTAATTATATTTTAGAATTGAGTAGATTTCTAAACGATTCATCGTTTTGTAACAAACTTTCAGTTAAATACTAAATTTAAATCAAATCTCTGAATTCAATATTTTTTTATCAACATTTTATCCAAAAATTATTCATTATTATCTGGAATGTAACACTTTCTATTTAAATTACTTTATCTACCAATTGTTAAACGTTTTCTAAGAACATTATAATATTTTTTTGAAGAAAACTAAACATAATTCAGTTGAATCCATAGAAAATATTGAATATTTGACATATTTCTTTCCATGACCAAAATTTTCTTCGATAGAAATTTTAAAATTTCTGGTCATTAGACTACAAATTTCTAATTGTTTATACTTTCAATGATTACTGTAAAGTAATTCATTTATTATTAAATTCATTATTAAACTTCGAATTTGAATTAAATCTTGGATAATAATTTCGTTTTCCAAACTGGAATTAATTAAAACGTTAATTTATGTGATTGTGCGCACATTAAATCCGTCAAATATTATTAATTCATTGATATTTGGAAACGATACATTATTCATTAAGAAAGAAATAAAAACACGTGTACGCGATATTTCAATAATTAATATCACGTCTGATCGAATACTTATTCAATTCTCACATCTCACTCAAACGTTTTCCGTGTTTCCGAACATGTTAATTAAGCGCTAATCAAGAGAAAAGTTTATTGGTTTTCTTCTCAAATTTTATTGTGTGTATACGAAAGAAATAAGACAGTTTACGACGAATCGAAGCCGAAGCCGATTCTTTCTACAATTCGACGGTATAACGGGTCTCTCGGGTCTCGGTCAACGTCGCGCATAAAAACGAACCGCTCATTGGTAGGCACGGAGCGTTTCAGTTTTCACGTTCGACGTAGAAATGAAATAAATGGAAAATGTATAAAAAAAAATGCAAACGCAATCTGCGTTTAACGTCAAACGTAAATTACGTATAATTACGTATGCACAGTTTCGAATAGCATAACATTAACAAGCATGAACATCTTCTTCAGCTTTTTAGTTTTGTTTTTTCCTTTTGAGAAGCATTGATTTATTTCGTACCATTAGTTTTGCGTCCGTTTCAACTATTAATTATATGAGTTTTGTTGAAATGTGCAGGAAACGTTTGTAACTGATATTTATTGTGATTGAAATAGTATTAATATATCATTTTACTGTAGTTATTTGGAGATAAATCAGTTGGAATAACATAATTCTTGCATCAGAAACAGAATAAGTTGTGTCTACTCTTTTTACGTGATAAGTAAATTAGGAAATTTGTGTCTACTTTATATATTTAAGTATTTTTATACATGATTAAACAATGTGTATTCAAATTAAATTCACTTTTATATCACAAAGTGAATTTGTGAATTTATTGTAAAAAAAAATGCAAATTTATTTCATTCCTTCAATATTACAAATATGCTTTTTGTAATAACTAAGTAAAAAAATGTGTGTAAAACTTCATTAATTTCTTCAGAAACAGAACAATATGTTTATTTCAGATATTTATAAACAAATAAATTAATTTATAACAAAAAGTTTAAACATATCCGTTTTACTGTGAATTTATTGTAAAAAATGTAAATTTATTTCATAGATTCAATATTACAAATATGTTTTTTGAAATAACTAAGAAAAAAAATGTATGTAATACTTCATGAATTTCTTCAGAAACAGAACAATATGTTTATTTCAGATATTTATGAACAAATCAATCAATTTATAACAAAAATTTTAAACAAATCCGTTTTACTGGGAATTTATTGTAAAAAATGCAAATTTATTTCATATCTTCAATATTACAAATATGTTTTTTTAATAATCAAGTAAAAAAATGTGTGTAAAACTTCATTAATTTCTTCAGAAAAAATAAATCGATTTTATAACAAAAAGTTTAAGAAAAATCTGTTTTACTGTGAATTTATTGTAAAAAATACAAATTTATTTCATAGATTCAATATTACAAATATGTTTTTGTAATAACTAAGTAAAAAATTGTGTGTAAAACTTCATTAATTTCTTCAGAAACAGAACAATATGTTTATTTTAGATATTTATAAACAAATAAATCAATTTTTAACAAAAAGTTTAAAAAAATCCGTTTTACTGTGAATTTATTGTAAAAAATGCAAATTTATTTCATAGATTCAATATTACAAATATGTTTTTTTTTTAATAATCAAGTAAAAAAATGTGTTTAATACTTCATGAATTTCTTCAGAAACGGAACAATATGTTTATTTCAGATATTTATGAACAAATAAATCAATTTATATCAAAAAGTTTTAAAAAAATCCGTTTCACTGTGAATTTATTGTAAAAAAAAATGCAAATTTATTTCATAGATTCAATATTACAAATATGTTTTTTTTTAATAACTAAGTAAAAAAATGTATGCAATACTTCATTAACTTCTTCAGAAGCAGAACAATATGTTTATTTCAGATATTTATAAACAAATCAATCAATTTATAACAAAAAAGTTTAAACAAATCCGTTTTACTGAGAATTTTTTGTAAAAAAATACAATTTTTTCATATCTTCAACATTTTAAGTAAGTTATTAACAAATGTAATTTATTTCTTCAGAAACAGAACAATATATTCTTTTGGTTTTACAGATATTTGTATGTAATTTATGTATTTCTATATATACAAATATTATAAATTAATTAAATTTTTGTATTGAAAAAGAAGGAAATCAATTACTAATCTTTAATATATAGTAAAAGACACATTTTTGGCATATTTAAAATAGGTTTCTTTTAGTAATTTAGTTGTATTTGTTTCTTCATAAACAAAACAATAGATTTATTTATTTACAGGTATTTTTATGTATTTTATATATTTATATATAGAAAATATATATTACATTTTATAATGTTGTATATTTGTAGGAAATCAATTGATTATAATTTGGTTTGAATTTAATGTTAATTCTGAAGGTCTTATAAAATATGTTCTAATTACGTAATAGCTTCTGGCGCATTAACAAAGTTTGCTGTTGATACACACAAAGATTAACAGTGATTTGTATGTAGAATAGTTGTTAATCTTGTGGTGTTGCTCTTGAAAAGTTGTGTGTTTCAGTTACGCTCAATCCCTCTCTCTCTCTCTCCTCACTGCTCTCCTAATTTAATTTCTCTCTGTGTGTCTCGGCGTGCTTCTCTAATGGCTTATCTGGACTGGAAGTGAAAAACGTGTTGGATTTATGATCTCATTATCGCCAGATACTCATCTCCTCCACCATTCACATTATTAATATCACCACGGTCCACGCTCACACACTTAGAAGAGAGAGAAGGAGAACACGTGCAAAATAAGGAAACGGAGGAGAAGGAGCGATTCGGATTTCGAGATTAAAATTAATAATAATCCGATGGGCGAAGAGAAAAGCGGATTACGAAAGGCCGAACGGAATTACGTGTCCGTACGTTTTGTGTTCGTTTGTTTGTTTGTTTGTTTGCCTCTTTCATCCTCAGCTCGGTCTTCTTTGTCAATTAATCACAGATAAAGAATCAATTTATTATTTAATTCATTTTACTAAGAATTAATCGCATAGAATACGAACGTCGTTGCGTTCACGATCAATCATTGTTTGTTTGCGCTTTGCAATTAACGATTTTTGCCTTAAATCGCTTTGTTTCTCAACGTTTTCTCGATTTTCGCGAAGGAGGCATTATATAATCGTTATTAATAACGTTAATTTGCGTTACATTCGAAAGGAAACACGAATAAACGCTGAGAGTTGGAAAGAATTCAATGCGCGCACAAAACGGAAACCCGAAATTTTCAAATCACGAAATTGTTAATTCTTTCAATGAAAATTTGTTCTAAATGTTACTTTATTATAAAATCAATGAAATTATTAAATTTTCAATATAATAGAATTCAAAAAAATGATAAAAATTACATAATTTCATTGAAAAAAAACTGATATTTATTTATTTTTCTCTTTTAAATGTAAATAATCGTTCGGCAATTGAAAAATTACATTTATATTTAACTGGAAACCGCGAAATATTTACGTGCTTTAACACTTTAGATAAAACTTGCGTAGATAATGTTATTGGATTTTCCACTGTAGATTACTTCCAATGTTGATTTTGCGAATTTTCGACGAAAATTACCAGATAAAGGTTTCGGTATATTTGAAATGCGATTGTTCGCAGTGACGTAACAATCATTGCAAAATTTTAATGAAAATTATTGTTGAAAAAATATACGTAATATAGTTTAACTGATTTTAATTAATAAATGTTCTAAAATGAATTAAGATTTCATCATGTATAATATACACGCATACCTCGCTTTACGGCTTAGATACATTCCACGAAACTTGGCCGCAAAGCGAATCAATTATTGCGCTTGCGCAAGATTGGCAATATGTAGATATATCGATATCTTTTTTGCCGTTATAGCGAAACTATTTAGGCCGTAAATCGAAAACGTGCCTTAGTTGAAGAGGGCCGTTATAGTGAAATACCGTATAAAGAGTATAAATTGTAAATTATGAAATAATAGTATTAATCTTTCTTTTTTACTGGCTTTAATTAATAAACACTACAAGTTTTTAAAGTATCCATTTCACACTTGACCAAAATATAAAGTTTCATGTGTGTTTTTCAAATGTTCCTAACACATATCCATTACTTAAAACTGCTGAGAATCGAATGAAACGTTGAAACAAAACGTGAAATTTTGTAATTAGAAATATAATATTGTATTTCATTGCTATTTATATTGATTTTATAAATGTTTTATTGAAAAAAAAAATACATAATTATATTTCAAAGTGTTTTTTGCTTGTTGACGATTTGTTTGGATTCCGAATCAACGCATATTCGGATAACGGACAACTGAAAATCTATGGTTGATTAAGAAAAAAATCGTATAATTTGAATCATGTTCATAAATTTTGTATTAAACTTTAACAAAAAAGATGCTTTACGAGCGTTAAATTGATTGATCAAAATTGAATCAAATAATTATACACTATAAGAGAATTTATTGTATAAAAACGAAATTACTTTCCGAACAATTTTAAATATTTCATTACATTACATATTATATGACCAACGGAAATTGTATATTTGATAATGTTCAAAATTTTGTTAACTAGGAACAAATAAAATAAAGTAACCAATCTCAACTTATGTAAATCGTGTTCAATATTCTTTAGCGTTTGGCTAAAACTTGAAAAATTATGCTTTTTTTGATTATTGGAACGCTTCCTTGTATGATAAATGCACTTATTTTCGTCTAGATTTTCGGTTGCACAAGACACCTCGGAGCGTTAATGGGTTTAGAAGCGGATTATATAACCGTTTCCAGGAGTGAACGAAGAGCGTTCGAATCTATTTTTTTTTTCTTGTACGTGGTACTTTCATTAATACCAGTCTTCCGTACGTTTTTAAATGCACGACGGGAATACAATTTAGGACTTTAGGAGTTTTTATGTACTGAAATGGAAATAAGAAAGAAGACGTAAATAGGTAAACACATACGCAACGCACGCTCGAAAATAACTTGTAGATTTTCTTGTGTACGGTTTGTTGTTGTTGTTATGAGTAGGGGGGATCATGAAAATTGAGTGGGACCTGTTCCTTCGTATGGGGAGACCCGAAATGTGTGTGTATGTATGCATGGATGGACAAACAATGGTCCCCGCTGGTAGCGTTGGGTAATGGGTCTCTTGGGGTCTCTGGTAGTAGTGTGCGTGTGTCCGGCGCGGTGGAAACAACACGGCAAGAGAAGAGAAGAGCAGAGTGGAGGAGAGGTTCTACACGCTCGTAACCATTTCATTTTTCATATATGTTGTGCTGAATGGATCGAATGCACGTGGACTGTGGTTGGTCGTCGGTCTTGCGCGCGAGTAGTGCGTGTGCTCACTGCATGCAGTTAAGAGTTTTAGTTAGTTTGGTTGGTTTTTGCTAGTTAGTTACTTGGTGTCTGGTTTCCTCCAGGTTTCATATTGAATTATAAGTGTATCCAGTGGGAAAAATGTTGCTATGTGCGGATCCGTTCATAATGGTAAATACTACTAAGAAAAACGACTACTCTCGCTTCTTTATTTTTCTTTCCTCCATTTCTTATTTCCTTTCTCAGCGTCGTAAAACTGTTTTACACCAAGAAAACAACAATTCCGCGCAATTGTTGAAAACCCTTTGCAAACACGCATTTTATCCTTCGTAACTTAATCGTATTTCACATACTTTCATTGGATTTCAAGAAAAATCCATATTCATCTACACACATTTCTTTAATCCACTTGGAAAATCAAGAAAATCAACTACTTGTTTAATACCATTTCTCAATAATTCTTACATTGAATTGTTTCAAATTTAACATTTATTAATTCATAATTTAATAACATTCATATTTTCCTACAATTACTTATTTTTTATTAAATTTCAAGCAAAAAAACGTATTTATTCATAGATTTCTTTAATCCAATTAGAATTTATAGAAATTTCAAACAATTTTTAATTACGTGTAAGAAAATCAACTTTGCAACGAATTATTTAATACGATTTCTCAATAATTCCTACATTGAATTGTTTCAAATTTAATATTTATTAATTCATAATTTAATAACATTCATATTTTTCCTACAATTACTTATTTTTTTATTAGATTTCAAGCAAAAAAAACGTATTTAACTTCATAAATTTCTTTAATCCAATTAGAATTTATAGCAATTTCAAACAGTTTTTAATTACGTGTGCATACATTACTTGTATTCAATTGGAAAATCAAGAAAATCAACTACGTTACAATTTATATTATATCATTTCTCAATAATTCTTACATTTCATTGTTTCAAATTTAATTTTTGAAAATTTTTAATAACATTCATATTTTCATTCGTATTTAGATTTCTTTATTCTAATTGGAATTTAAGACAATTTCATACAATTTTCAATTACTTGCAAAGAAAATCAACTACAATACGAAATATTTAATACTATTTCTCAATAATTCTTTCATTGATTTTTTTTCAAATTTAATAGTTATTTGTTCACAATTTAATAACATTCATATTTTACCTACAATCACTCATTTTTATTCGATTTCAAGCAAAAAAACGTATATAACTTCATAGATTTCTTTAATCCAATCAGAATTTATGGCATTTTCAAACAATTTTCATATTTACGTGCAAAGAAAACCAACTTTGCTATGAATGTTTTAATGCTGTTTCTCAATAATTCTTACATTGAATTGTTTCAAATTTAATTGTTATTTGTTCATAATTTAATAACATTCATATTTTACCTACAATTACTAATTTTTTATTCGATTTCAAGCAAAAAAACGTATTTAACTTCATAGATTTCTTTAATCCAATCAGAATTTATGGCAATTTCAAACAATTTTTATATTTACGTGCAAAGAAAACCAACTTTGCTACGAATTATTTTATGCTGTTTCTCAATAATTCTTTCATTGAATTGTTTCAAATTTAATATGTATTTGTTCATAATTTAATAACATTCATATTTTACCTACAATTACTCATTTTTATTAGATTTCAAGCAAAAAAACGTATTTATTCATAGATTTCTTTAATCCAATTAGAATTTATTGCAATTTCAAACAATTTTTATATTTACGTGCAAAGAAAATCAACCCTGTTACGAATTATTTAATGCTGTTTCTCAATAATTCTTACATTGAATTATTTCAAATTTAATGTTTATTTGTTCATAATTTAATAACATCCATATTTTTAGTACAAATACTCATTTTTATTCGATTTCAAGCAAAAATCGTATTTATCTTCAAAGATTTCTTTAAGTAAATCAACTAAGCTACAAATTATA
Source organism: Nicrophorus orbicollis (assembly GCA_018845635.1). Classification (NCBI taxonomy): domain Eukaryota; kingdom Metazoa; phylum Arthropoda; class Insecta; order Coleoptera; family Silphidae; genus Nicrophorus; species Nicrophorus orbicollis. The sequence continues at coordinate 533,272 of JAFMTC010000011.1, read as the reverse complement.
CAATAATATCAATCCCACATTAATTAGTTTTAATTATAATTTTTATTAATGATCATTTAATTACACGATTATTGTTGAACAATTAATTTAAATCAACAATTACTCAATTATTTTCAGTGGATTCGATCACTTTTACTTACATTGATAATATTAAACATTTCATAATCAATTTTTTATTATAAAATTACATCCAATTGATTTTTTATTCAAATCAATAATAATTAATCAATAATTAATAATTTTATTATTAAATTACTTACTTTTAATTACTACGTTTTATTAGATTCTTATTAGAATCCATTAACATTTTGCAATTATTATTACTCTTGATTATAGTATATTTAATATAGATAAATTCTATACGAATAGACGTTAATAAAATGTAAATGAAATTATTAATAATTAAAAATAAAACCAACAATTCCTAATAAATTACCTACATTTAATTGCTTCTTATGAGTTTTATATTATAACTTAACACTTTCAAACAATAAGCTGTTGTTCGTTAACCGAATCCTTATTTCTCAAAAGAAACATCAATCGGTAACGTTATGCAAAGAAGGTTGTTTGATATCCTAACCTGTAAATCTCTAATATTCATCTTTCCAAAGATAATGTTCGAATTGTTCGTTAACCGAATCTTTAGGTTTCAATAGAATCATTATAGTGTATGATACAAATCTATAATATTTTTTGTACGATTTATTCATACATCGAGCTGTTCGTTAACCGGTCACTCATTCTATTCTAAATAAATATGTAAATCACTATAACATTAACATTACTTCAAACAATGTTTCTAATACATCAATTCTATTCCTTTGAAAATACATTATGAAAACTTTACAAAATCGGTATGGAAAGAATCAAATCGTATTCGCAAATTTCGTAAACCTTTCGATTTCTTAGAAACGTTCGGTTGATATCAAGAATTCGACTTGGATTTGGTCGGATATTACAAAATCGTATTTATGTAAGTGTGTGTACCTTAGATAAGATAACAATCGCGAACAAAAATAAATATTTTTACGATAATTATTTGTCTTGTGAGAGAGAGAGAAAGACCTCCAATTTCCATTTACTTTTCGAGCAATTACCGTTGTGCGAAAATTGAAACATGGAATGTCATGAAATCGTTTATGAATATTGTATAGATTACGTACGGGAATATACGGGAGGGATACCTATCAATATGCAGCACGGCACGAGCAAACAAATATTGTCAATTTGAACCTGATTTATACGCGCAAACGTATGCAAACTAAAAGGTTAATTAATTAATAAATCAAATACCATTTTCTCGTATATCGTTCAAGGTTAAATCGATCGATCGAGACGATAATTAACGATTTACTACATTATTAAAATTCATCAATTTCACTTAACATTATACGAGAAGCGGTGTTTCAATAACAATTTAGTTGAAAGTTTATTGTAAATGTTGAAATTCTTGTAAAAGAATCATTGAAAATTGTTATTAACAGTGATTTCAAGATAATTTAAAAGAAATAAATGTAGATAAGTAACAATTTCACTTAATATAATACGAGAAATGTTCCAGTAACAATTTAGTTGAAAGTTTCTTGTAAATGTTGTAAATCTTGTAAAAGAATCATTGAAAATTGTTATTAACAGTTATTTCAAGTTAATTTAAAAGAAATAAATACTAAAGATTTATATGTTAGGACAACAAATAACCTTTTTTGGATAACTGATACGTTACTGATTGATGTATTAAGGATTCGGTTAACGAACAATTCGAACATTATCTTTGAACAGATTGAAGAAATTGACCTTTCTTTTGAGAAGTAAGAATTTGCTTAATGAGTTATTAACAATCATTAATTTTAAATGAAATTAATGAACTAAGTGGATGAAAAGACTATTTTATTAGAAGCAAATTTTGTTTATTGTTATTTTATAGTTTCAGATATACTACAAACTTTGTTACATAAATGTTGTATAGATTGTATTTATTTTCTTTTAATTAATATTTTACATGTCAAATTTGAACAAAATTATAAAATTTGAATAAGTTTTTAGTATAAACATTACCAAAACTTGTATACACAAATCTATGAGAAGTTCAATTAAGAAAGATTTTTTCTATGAATTGAACGAATTAACTTTCACATACTTCTAAATAATCGTCCAAAACAATCTTTTGATAATTTGAACTAATTGTTTCAACATCACTTCTCTTATTTCACTTAAATATTATATACATAAATTCAATAATTTTTAAATAATTAAAGTTGAACTATTGCTACTAATTGATAAAAATCAAACATTTACATAATAAATTAACAAAACTTTTATGCACAAGTTTATAAAAGATTTATCTATGAATTGAACTAATTAACATAAATAATCTTCTAAATAATCGTAAAATTTGCTTAGATTTGCATATAAAATACGTAAATATCTGAGCTAATTATTTATTGTTTCCGCAAACTCCTTTTGACCTCATTTCAGAGAAATAATCAGCGCATTAACAGCAAACAAAAATCTGATTGATGCATTTTCATCTAAAATGGAGATAAAAAATCATTAAGAATTTGTTATAAAAAAACACGTTGACGATGTTTGTTACTTCCTCAACGAATCAATCTCGCGTTTTACCATCAAAAAATTGTGAATATTTAAATGAATTCTTAAATATTAAAGAGCGAATTGATTAACAATAAATTTACGATGCGAAATGTAGTCAGGGACAACTCTATTAATAGACCTCAAGCGGATATATTTATAATTGCTATTTAAAGGTTTCGTAAAGAATAGAGGATCATTTTTGCGCCTGTGCGGATTAATGATATCCGTAATAAATTGTGCATGCGAAATCCGGCGAAATGATATATGCGACGTCGGGCAGTTAATCACAATGAAGGAAGGTTTTCAATGCAAAAGGCATTTAATTAAGTCACAAAGTGCATGAGAGCACGAATGATTTATGCCCGATCGCAATCAATTATTAATTATTTGTTCTTTTCATAATGATATTATTATTATTAATCAATAATTTCATTCGTTTTTTTCACTCCCTTTTACTAGTTTATTTTTCGTTTTCTTATTTAAAGACAAGAAAGATAAAGATTTATATAAAAACACAATGTTAATAAAAGGAAGGATACGTGTACGGACAGCAGCAGCAGCAACTCTCTGATCGATTATTAAATGGACAAGGTTACACGGTTCACTCTACATTCTCTAATAAGCAATTTTCGATTCAATGGAATATTTGTTGTTGTCTGATAATTAAATACCTAGTCCTGGTTAATAATTATTCTCCTCGAGACCGAGTTTCTTTTCGTGCGCTTTTCGTCTCTCTCACATTCTTTCTCCCGTCTTTTTCCTCCACCTCCTTCTTCTGCTCCATCGTCTTGATCCGAGATAATTAAGGTCGATTGCCAACACACACACACACGGTGAGTCCGTCGAGGAGCTCTCGCAAAAGGAAAAAATACGTATACAGCAGGAAAGAAGAAAAAGAAAGCAAATTGTTTTTTTCTTTCTTTCTTTTCTTTGTGATATGATCACTTAGCGTATTGTTCGACCTGGAACATAATTAAAGACGTTTTTCCAAATTGAAAAATCGAACCTTATTGTTTTCTTATCGGATCAGTTTGGTTTTGTATTGATGAAACGCTTATGTCATTTCTCGATTCTATTGTGATTTGATATTACTATTGTGCAAAGACATTGTCAACTTCAAATCTAAATGAAACAACTTTTAAATTTAGATATATTATTATATAAATAACAATAAATTGACAAATAATCAAAATTTTAAATTAGGAAATTTGAAACTAACAAATTTGCTGAATCAATTGAAGAGAATGACTCATTATCATTTATAACCTTTCCTTCTCTACTTTATTCATATTTATAATTTACATTTGCTACGAATATTTAAAGTTATAAATTAATGATATTTAAACTTATAAAGTAGGAAATTTGTGTGTTTCTGCTGAAGCAATTGATGAAAATTACTTCTCTACATTATTCATATTTATAATTT
>JAFMTC010000011.1:486487-529099 GCA_018845635.1 Nicrophorus orbicollis | reverse complement strand
ACATTTGCTACGAATATTTAAAGTTATAAATGAATGATATTTAAACTTTTAAAGTAGGAAATTTGTATGTTTCTGCTGAAGCAATTGATGAAAATGTAATCTTTGTTAAAAATTACAGTTTTCCTTCATTAATATTAAAAATGTACATTAATTGCCAATATTTAAAGTTAGAAATGAAAAAAAATGTACCATTTCATTTTTTTTCTAAATCTGTAATTGTAGTATTTTTTCCTGAAACAATTTTTCGCGAAAAATATATATTTTTTCATAATTTATTGTTTTGAAATTATTGTTACAATTTACTAATTATAATGAAGTACATTGCTTTTTCATCATAAAATATAACTAATTAATGAAAATATGAGAAAGATATGTAACGTTTTAAAACTGTTTTTGCTTAAATAATTCATACTAAGATTTTGCAAATTTCAACATGAAATTGATTAAATAATTAATTAAAATTTCTAATTATTATAAAAATTGAATCACATATCAAACTTTTTCCAATTCTATAAAAAAAACTGTATTTCTCAACTTAAAACTTATTGATTTATATCAATAAATTGAAGAATAAACTATGTTTTAAAGTATTAAACATTAAACAATGATAATTTAAGCAATTGCTGCAAATGCAACTTTTCACAATTCTAATAATAAATTGTAAATTTTCTAAAATTCTTCACTTTCTAAATTATTAAACCAAGAAAAATTCAAACTTTACACAATACATTTCAATTTTCTACACTTAGAAGTTATTGTTGTATAATATGTAAATAAATTGAAAAAAAAAACATAACATTAAAGTAAGACAAATTCAACAATGTTGATGAAAATTAAACTTTTTACTATATGAAGATCAAACTTATTGAAGTTATTGTTATGCATTGTGTAAATAAAATTTAAAAAAATCATAATATTAAAGGAAGACAAATTCAACAAAGTTGATGGAAATTTCCATAAATTGTTAATTTTCTGAATTCTATGATAATTAAAGCAATTGATGAAGATCAAACTTAGAAGTTATTGTTGTATATTATCATAATATTAAAGGAAGATAAATTCAACAAAGTTGATAAATTTCCAACAATAAATTGTAAATTTACTGAATTTCTATGACAATTAAAGCAATTAATGAAGATCAAACTTAGAAGTTATTATTGTATATTATCATAATATTAAAGTAAGGTAAATTTAACAATGTTGTATGAAAATTTGAACAGTAAATTGTAAATTTACTGAATTTATATGAGAATTAAAGCAATTGATGAAGATCAAACTTAGAAGTCATTGCTGTATATTAAAGTAAGGTAAATTTAACAATGTTGTATGAAAATTTGAACAGTAAATTGTAAATTTTCTAAATTTCTATGAGAATTAAAGCAATTGATGAAGATCAAACTTTATTTACAATATGAACAATAAATTGAGAGATTTCTAATTGTATATAGTTGGAAGGAAATTATTGAATCAAATTTTAATTTAAAAACATTTTTCATTCATCAAATGGTAATAAAATCGTTTTATATGACAATAAAAAGCATAATTCTTCTAATTTGATTTGTTTTCACCAATTTTCCAAGTAAAACTATAAATATGTATGTATTTATGACGTTAAATTACATAAAATAGCTTTGTGTAAGGATTAGAAGCATTTATGTACAGACTTGATTTACATGTATTCTTGATTTAAAGTACCGATTTTCTATTTGGTTATTAATTGTTTCTCTTATGGAATTTTTTCTTCGGATATAATTTATGTATAAATATTTTAAGCAAATTATATAAAATATTGTGAATCAATGAAACAATGAATGAAATGAATCAATTTTATGTAATTTGATATTAATTACATATAAAAAAAATGAATATATTAATATTTATTGGATGTGGATGCAGCTTCATAAGCAATTTTTAGTTCGTTTTTCCCGTTTTGGCTATTAATTACTACTCATGTGGCAGTTTTTGTTATGATGTAAATTATGAGCGAATACTTTAAAGATAATATGTATTGCGTATTAGTGTGCTTGATTCAACTTAATATACAATCGGCGATAAATAGCGTCGGTTTCCCATTTGGATATTAATTGCAGCTACCAATTAGCTACGCCTCGCAAGGCTCGTATCGTCCAGTCCTCTTATGTAATCGCCGATTTACGAGCGCCACCTATAAGCAATTACTGATAACAGCCGGGGCGGGAATTTCGAAACGAAATTAAATGCTCGCACACCGCACACACACACACACACATGCATCTGCTTAACTGTAATTCGCGATTGCGTAAGGTCCGCAAATTTATTGCAGGACTCGTTTTCAGTCCGCCGCATCCGATGTGTGCCTTCTTCTGTCCCTCTTCCACGGCGCATAAACAACTCGCGACATTCTTATTTAATTACTTACACGCGAAAAAGTGAAGAAAACGAGAGAAAAACCTCACTTAATGCAAGAGAATGAGAGAGATGTAAAGATGAGATTCAAATGAGAAAGTGTTTCGATTAAGTTTATTAATGCCTTTTATAGGCTCACCATTAAAATCGTCCAGAAGATGGGGCGAAATGGGAAATTATTCACGACTGCCCGCAGCTCCAACAGTAATGATAATGGTTGATCAACCACGAAATTTCAGCTATTATGTCCACGCATACTTCGGATTCATTAATGCTGCTGCTGCTGCTGCTGCTAACACGTAGCATTAGGGTTCAACAGTTTTACGATGTGTTTTGTTTCGTTGGCTTGGTTTGGATTGGATGGAGGAGAAAACAATACATTATCTTTAGGCTATATTCCAAAAACAAAAAAAAGTCGAATATCCTACCGCAATCTACATAAATTCATAAACACTGAAGCCATATTTTATAAACCTGTCAATTATAGATAATAATCCATCATCTGTGTAGGAACAGTCGCATTTTGATTAGCGCAAAACTTTCAATTATCAATTACTTTATATGGAAAATCGAATCAATATCTAATGGAACTAATACAACCCATTTGAAATTTATGAACGATTTCATTAATCCAAATATTTGAAAAACAAAATAATAGTACAAATTGTAAAACTTGAAAATCTTTAAATTTAACTGAAAGTATTGAAAATTTAACTATTACATCCTTATACTTAAGTCTTTTAATTTGTATTAGTATTAATATTATACATTTATATAAATGAAAAATCCCATCTATTGGAACTAATGGAATGGAACTAATATAGTTTACTTTATATTTAGTTGTAAAAAATGAAATTATAAGTCTATTAGTATAAACATTATAAACTTATTTATATGAAAAATTTCATCAATTCAACATCTAATGAAACGAATACAAGTTATTTTATATTTAATACTAATTTGTAAAATTAATTAGTATAGTTAAAATGAATGTATCTAAAGTTTTACAATAAGTAAATCATTTTTACTAATTCTTCTAGTGTTTATCAGTTAAACGTCAAATACAATTGAATAGTAAATGAAACCAAATAAACATCTAAAGAAACTAATACAAGCTTTATTAATTATAAAATAATAACAATTTCGCTTAAGATTTGCAATTTGAAAATTGACTTTTTACTACTTTCGATTAAAATTGAAGAATTTCTAATTTGCATTTACATTTTTGAAAAGTCTTTCAATGTTTATTAGTAATGTTAGTTAGTAATTTATTTGTATACAAAAATCATCAATTCAACATCTAAAGAAGCTAATACAAGTTTTATTAAATATAAAATAATAACAATTTCGCTTACGATTTGAAATTTGAAAATTGACTTTTTACTTTCAATTAAAATTAAAGAATTTCTAATTTGCATTTACATTTTTGCCAAATCTTTGAATGTTTATTAGTAATGTTAGTTATTAATTTCTTTGTATATAAAAATCATCGATTCAACATCTAAAGAAGCTAATACAAGTTTTATTAATTATAAAATAATAACAATTTCGCTTAAGATTTGAAATTTGAAAATTGACATTTTACTTTCAATTCAAATTAAAGAATTTCTAATTTGCATTTACATTTTTGCTAAATCTTTGAGTGTTTATTAGTAATGTTAGTTAGTAATTTATTTGTATACAAAAATCATCAATTCAACATCTAAAGAAGCTAATACAAGTTTTATTAATTATAAAATAATAACAATTTCGCTTACGATTTGAAAATTGAAAATTGACCTTTTACTTTCAATAAAAATTGAACAATTTCTAATTTGCATTTACATTTTTGCCAAATCTTTGAATGTTTATTAGTAATGTTAGTTAGTAATTTATTTGTATACGAAAATCATCAATTCAACATCTAAAGAAGCTAATACAAGTTTTATTAATTATAAAATAATAACAATTTCGCTTAAGATTTCAAATTTTAAAATTGACTTTTTACTTTCAATTAAAATTGAAGAATTTCTAATTTGCATTTAAATTTTTGCCAAATCTTTGAGTGTTTATTAGTGATGTTAGTTATTAATTAATATTAAATATAAAACAATTTCGTTTAAGATTTGAAATTTTATTTTTTTTTTCGATTAAAATTGAAGAATTTTTAGTTTGCATTTACATAAGTTCTTCAGTTTGTATAAGTAATATGAATTATACGGTTCTTTTTTTTAATATTGTTTACTTTTATTTGATGATTGAAAATTTAGAGATTCATAATCATATTACACCCATACCTCGCTCTTTATACGACATTTCTCTATAACGGCTCTCTTCAATTTCGATTTACGGCCTAAATTGTTTCGCTATAACGGCCGATGTCGATATATATACATGTTGCCAATCTTGCGCAAGCGCAATAATTGATTCTTTATGCGGCTTTTCGCTTTGCGGCCAAGTTTCGTGGAACGTATCTAGGCCGTAAAGCGAGCTATGGGTGTAATTTATAGAAGGATGCTCATATTTCGGTAGAAAATACGACATTACTTGGATTAAGTACTACATAGTTCTGCTTGAAGCAGTTGTAATCTTAGGTGAAGAACAGCCGCTTAAAACCCTAATCGTGTTTTCCTGTCACAAAATTTGAGTGTAAATTACGTTTATTACGTAAGTCACTTTACGATAGCTTAACAACTTATTATTTATCGCGGAGGATTATATGTGTTTTTATTGCGATCGGAGGCGTAGGTCGAGAAGTAAAATGAGATAAACCTGGAGCAAGTCGAACGTCAGAGCAGAAGAATCGCCGTTTGATGCATGCATAAGCATGGTGTTCTTCTCACGACCGCGGCGTGCTTTTAATTGTATCAAATTTCATTCGGTTTTATGGGGCCGTTTAAGCCGGTGCAAAGTATAATAATGATAATCAATCGGCTTCATTTATTTATTTGTTTCTATTTTATTTACGTGTGTGCGGTAGAGGGAAAAGCGTGCATCTTGTGCACACAGAATGGATGGAGCCTGGATGGATGCTTTACGATACGATCGGGGCTCTATAATTGCAATGATTAATGCGCATTAATCGATGGCAACATTAACAGGGCATCGGATGTTGACTAATAGGAGTCTCGGGCAGAGTTACGAGCGCGTTTCCAGATGAATCACGTGGCTCAGGTGGTAAGAGACCATCGAAGATCCTGAGCTGTCCATTTAATCAGCAGTAATTCACGAACGAAGGAAGGAGCGTGGGTTCAAACCTTACCCTAAAACCCATTGTTTCAGCTTATTGATTTTACTGCTAATTGCATCGACGAAAAATGCAAATCCTCCCCTCTAATTACAACCGCATCTATTGACGCTGAAGGTGCTCCCATCACCGACGACTTCCAATTTGCATTTTGAACAAAGCCCATCACACTTTAAATCGATTTCGAGCGAGCGAAATGAATAATTCACAAGAAGTACGAAATTTATCGCGAAAAGTAAACACTTCACAATGTTTGCGACATTTCACTTGAATACTAACACCTACTAACGAATCTCCGGTGCACGTCGTAAACAATAAATCTTTGAATGTGAACGAGAAAAAAAAAACACACACAAAAATCTTTGATACATCATCAATACTGATTGGAGAATTAGTTAAAACTCATGCATTTTGAAATGTAACGTTGAGCAACTTGTCAACATATTAAGTTAACTGCACTAACCTTGCTTCACTATCTATGGTTTTTTTTTTGCTCCGAAAAGAAAAGGAAATAGAAATAATGGTGGACTTGCATGATTTATACCCAACACCATTCCAATTAATTAATTGAGCGTCGCGCAAATGGCATTTCTGAATCGCGGACAATTTATGCTCTTGGCCGTTCCTTTCCACTTTTGTTACTTGTTTGCTTGTTGTTGTTGTTTCTGTTGGAATCAAAGAGAGGCACGAGCTTGTTGCAATTATATATGTTAATTGGAAACAACGGTCCAATAATGGACTTGCACATTCACCACGAAATTAATGGAAACACCGGGGGGTGTGAGTAATTGGAATTTGGTGTACCCTTTTAATTAGATACATCTTCAAGCGTTCCTTTACCAGAATCACAAAATAAACTAACAATTTCATTTTTCGAAAACCTTCATTTCTATACGAATTAATTTACAAATTTGGGTTGTTGTCGTATTTCCTATTGACCTTTTTTCTTCTTGCGATTTTCTTGTATATTCACAAGAGGAAGATGGAATTTAATTAGATACATCTTCTAGCATTCCTTGCCTTTTACCAGAATCACAAAATAAACTTTCGCAGACAACAATTTCATTTTTCGAAAACCTTCATTTCTATACGAATTAATTTACAAACTTGGGTTGTTGTCGTATTTCCTATTGACCTTTTTTTCTTCTTGCGATTTTCTTGTATATTCACAAGAGGAAGATGGAATAAATTAGATAAGAAAACGAAGTCGCACTCGGAATTGTACTATGAATACGTTACAATATAAAACCAATTTGCGTCCCTATTTTATTGCACCGGTGGCCATAACGTCGCTAATTTACCTGTGTCCAATTTCCCTCCGTTTACTGCTGAATGAATTTAAATAGCGGCCGAGAAATGTTTATTGTTGCAGGGGGAACCGAAGAGCTTTTCTTTTATTGTGCTACGAGTCATTTGCGTTTCTTCTTTTCCTTGGACGTAGTGCGAGAAGTGAGGATGACCGTAGCAATATGTGTTTGAATGCTATTCATTTGCACGATCATTGTAACTGAATCTCACTTTAAGCGGAAAATATTGCTTTTGTGTAAATTATTCACTTTTAAGAGCGTATTATACGAACAGTAGTCACATAAATTTTGTTAATAATTCAACAACAATAAACATTTACATTGCAAATTTTGTTACATAAAAAACATTAGTTACATATTAAAACTGTAATAGTAAATATACACCAAGTAAATAATGTTTAAAAGTGGAATTACTTAGTGATTTTTTTTGGTCTCTCTTTTTGCAACGATATTTGCAATTCAGTATATTCCGTTGTTTCTTTAGGAATCAATGGTTTCAGTCCAGAAACACTGAAAATTCCTGAAAGAAACCTCAAAATCCTGTGTTGTATCTAGAACTCGAACCAAGAACCTCAGAATGTAATCAGGCGACTTGAAATTGTAAGCTTCAATAACTGATTTACGCAATTATCATTAACACTCTAATTAAGACAATTATCCAACTTTTCCAATTAAAGAAGCTAATACAAGTTTTATTAATTATAAAATAATAACAATTTCACTTAATTTACAACTAATCCCTTGAACGCTGTTTCTTTAGGAATCAATAGCCTTAGTCCAGAAACACTGAAAATTCCTGAAAGAAACTACAAAATCCTGTGTTGTGTCTAGAACTCGAACCGAGAACCTCAGAATGTAATCAGGCGACTTGAAATTGTAAGCTTCAATAACTGATTTACGCAATTATAATTAACACTCTAATTAAGACAATTATCCAACTTTTCCAATTAAAGAAGCTAATACAAGTTTTATTAATTATAAAATAATAGCAATTTCACTTAATTTACAACTAATCCCTTGAACGCTATTTATTTAGGAATCAATGGTCTCAGTCCAGAAACACTGAAAATTCCTGAAAGAAACCTCAAAATCCTGTGTTGTATCTGGAACTCGAACCGAGAACCTCAGAATGTAATCAGGCGACTTGAAATTGAAACTGATTTACACAATTATCATTAACACTCTAATTAAGACAATTATCCAACTTTTCATCACGTCACATATCATTTTTTTAGATATTACAAATTTCTTGTAATTCAGTAACAAATTTGAAAATCTAAAATGCTTCAGGACTATTTTAATTAGATATATGAAGCTGAAAATTATAAACTATCAAAATTGATATATCGTTATTTGATAGTTATGTCGATGTATTTTGCAATTGGGTTTGGGTTATTATTCCTTGAATTCAATTTCAAAGTATAGAGTATTTCAGTGATTCGTGGTATTCGTATCCAAGAAACGGGTGGAATTGGTAATGAACATTTAATGCGATCGAATCTAAATCAATCAATCAATCGAATGCAGTGGATGGTAAAAATGCTTGAAATGTCAAACGTTTTCTTCGACTTTTTTGTTATCTGCAGTATGAAGAAAAGGAAGAGAGAAAAGGAAGTTTTCCGCAACAGTCTTGACATTTGCAAACGACGTAAACGGCATTTGCATTTTATGCAGTTATCGGAAATGTAGCTGGGTCATGACTCGGTCTTGTTTGGGAGAGATGCAGGGAAGAATAAAAAACGCGACGTTTATTTGCGTAATCTTCGTTTCGGGAATGCGAACAATGCGGTTGAGATGTGTCTTATTTTGTCCATTTGCGGACGGTAATGGGACGTTAAAGGGAGATTTGTAAAAGCTGCACATGGACAGGAGAACAAACGTGTGCTGGATGAGAGAAAAGAGAGAATAAGGATGGAGGAGGAGGAGGATAAAAAGGCGCGCACGAGAGCACACAACGGAAAGGAGCGAAGGATAATAAATATGTAAGTGGACGAAAATTTATGTCCTAATCATTAGGAGTTAATGAAAGATATGTTAGTGTGGCCGAGTCACTTATTATAATCGCTAAATAAGGCATTAGCAGTGGAGAGACGGACGTGGAAAAAGCGTGTGCAGTACGAATGCGAAAGGGAAACGTTCTTCCTTCTTTAATCTGCAGCTTTGATGTATCGGATTTGTGGACTATAATGCAACCTCTTCCTGGAGTTTGCGGAGATCGTTCAATGGCATAAAAATCAGATGAATGAATAAAGGAGCTCATCCCAATCCTGCGGGCGCGGGATTAAGTGGAAAGCATAAATTCCTTGCTGAAATTGCGATGCTGGCAATGAGCATAACTCCGCATTACCCTCGAATCGTTTATATATGATAATGTGTCAACGTGCTGAGAGTAAATGCGTGTCCCTCCATTCTGCTATTAGAACGAGATTACGCATTCCACTTAATCCTCCTCCTCGGCCGTCTCCACTTTGTACTTACCTACTTCTTCCTCCTCCTCCTCCTTCTTCGGCCGCTTTCCACGTACAAACACATTCATTTCGCCGGGTCGTTAGCTATGCAAATAAGGATGCGATACCCCCATAATTGCGATTCTCTTTACTCGCAATTTAAAATAGCTACAATGCACGTAATATTTATTCGATTTTAATGCACCATCCATTCCGAACCAGTATGTATACACGTCCTTTCCATCCGTCGCAGATAAACATACACATTCGAATAACAACACTGCTTGTACATTATAGAAAGTTCACCTCTTACAATTTTCACCAACATCACTAATTTTCAGGAATCACTTTCCTTTCAAAATTGTGTATTAATAAACAGACAGAATTGAAAAGAGCTACAAATAAAATAAACGTCATTAATTGACACTAATTACGTCACATTATACAACGGTTTATTTTTTTCTTCTTATTTTTCGAATGATAAAGGAGGATGATTGATAAGGATGAATGCGGACCGCTTTCGCCCTCCAAGTACATTTTGGCCAAGTATAGGATACAGGTGAACGATAGTGAAGAAAAGGACATCTTCGAGGATCTGAATATCGTAGACACTGAGAACCAGGCGCATCTTCACGTAGGACCAATAGCATTAGGTAGCATTCCAATTTCGTTTGATTGTTGTCTTTCATTAGAAAGGAATACGCATGATGTTCAGATTTGTTATTACAATTTCCTTCAATCTTTTACCTACTGTGATTATATTCTCACAAATATGTGTGTTTAAACGCAAAACAAAACAAAAGTTGTACAAATTTATAAAAATTATGAATGTATCAGCATTCGGGAATCCCTCCTTCTTTTAATAGAATTACACTTATATATTTCTTTGAGTAAAATAATTTCCAAAAACAAATTTAAAGTTACATAACAACACATTTCACAGAGATTATTTAATTTTCAGTTACAATTTTGTAAATTTCATCATGATTCAGATGATTGAATTCTGTTTGTTTTGAGTATAAAACTTAGTTTTGGTCGAGGTTCATGATTAGGATTTGTATGAAATCATCATTTCAATTCACAGAAGATCTAAAGATGATTAAATTCTGTTTGATTTGAGTATTAAACTTTGTTTAGGTTGAGCATTTTCTTGTTCAGGATTTGTACGAAATCGTTATTTGAATTCTCAGAAGATCTAAGATGATTAAATTCTCTTTGGTATGAGTATTAAACTTTGTTTAAGTTCATCATTTTCTTGGTCAGGATTTGTACGAAATCATTATTTGAATTCACAGAAGATCTAAAGATGATTGAATTCTGTTTGATTTGAGTATTAAACTTTGTTTAGGTTGAGCATTTTCTTGTTCGGGATTTGTACGATATCATTATTTGAATTAACAGAAGATCTAAAGATGATTAAAATCTGTTTGATTTGATTATTAAACTTTGTTTAAGTTCATCATTTTGTTGTTCAGGATTTGTACGAAACAATTATTTGAATTCTCTGAAGATCTAGGATTATTAAATTATCTTTGGTTTGAGTATTAAACTTTGTTTAGGTTGAGCATTTTCTTGTTCAGGATTTGTACGAAATCATCATCAAGATATTAAGATGAAGCTTTTAAAGAGTATTATTGATTGATTTGGTTTAGAACCGAACATCAACGGTGGTAAATACCGATGCAACTGGGCAACCTTCTGGCAGGTCCTGTGCTGCTGCTGCGTGCCCTGCTACCAGATGAACACTTTCTGCATAAGCTGCTGCGAGCTCTGCTACGACGACTGCTCCACGTACATCACCAAGAAAGAGGAGGTGAGCTCTCTGAAGTGCTGCTTCAACAGTTGCTGCCAGATCAATTGAGAGGAGCAAGGACAGGTGGCGAATGAAAGCGAAACAAGAGTGAAGAGTCAAATACATACAGAGGGAACCAAATAAAATGCACAAATAACATTAAAACCGGTCATTATTTTCGTTTCGCGCAAACTGCATTTCGGATTTCACACTCGATTCGGAAGGCAAACACGTGGACGGATAAATAAGTTCTTTCTTTATGTATTATTTTTTGCAGCAGCAGCAGCAGGAAGAGTATGTGTTATGTGCACATGAATAATTACATATTTACATGTTTGCGCTGCTCATGTTCCATCGTCATCGGAAGGTCCTCAAACACTTCTTCTCTTCAGCTGCACTTTGCACACACACTTTGTTTTAATGCGTTTAAAGCTCGAATGTCAACATTTTGAGATGAAAGTGGGAACAAGAAAAACGATAATTGTGAAAAGCAGAATTTGCAAAACGAAATACTATTGATATATTTGGGATTTTTGGTTAACATTGACAGGAGTACTCACGATATTTTAACTTTCAGTTACAACTTTGTAAATGTAAGCTTCAATAATTGAAGTGTTTATGAAATATAGACATAATTCGTTCAAAAGAATTTGTCGTTTTTTGAGACACATTTCATAGAAATAATTATATTTCAGTTACAATTTTGTAAATGTAATGTCTAAGCTGTGAATTTGCATGGTTTTTTATTCAATGTGTTTATGAAATATGGAAGCAAAATGTCTTTTTTGAGTTGCCAAGCCTTCGTGGAAACCTCGAGATTTAAACCTGAAAAATCGTTGACTGATCGCATGTGTTATCAGCTATGTTTCACAGATGACATCCAAAACGACCCACCAAGAGGTGATGCAGATAACGCAGACGTTAGCCATCCTATAAATGGCGATGGACATGCCGAGCCAAACAGACATTAATTTGGTTTTTCTGCGCTTCCCTCGTGGGCGCTATTACATAACGTTGAAACGAAAACTACGAAGACTTCCACTGGTCCGGGTCATCTTCTTAACAAATGGATGCGACGTCAGAAGTCAATTAGAAGAGATGCTGCAATTCCGAACGTCCGTTAGGAATTGATCGATCCGTTTCCGGTCTTCGAAACAAAAGCGCGCGCTCCCAATGAACCCGAGGGCATTCGAAGGCAACTCAATTATGCATACGTTGACCAACCATCCATTTTGTACCAATATTAATATTACGTAACCGTCTGTAAATCATCTCGGAATTTATGTGTGTGTGTACGTAAAGGCCGCTGCCCGTTTCCGCATTGTGTTCACAATCATATATCAAATTCCTCGATATTCGGATTCGTTAATGGTTGAAGAGACTACCTCCACCATCCTCTTCCTTCTCGCCGCTCTCTAATCTCGCTGATGCCATATTTTATGCTTATTTAGTGGAGACCTGCGAGACGTCCAATTTAGCTTCGTAATTTTAACGAGTTTGTAATTAGACTCTGTCCTCGTCGTCCTCCTCGCATCTGTGCATGTCCTTCGCAGTTTTCTCGAGGCTTGGGACGAAGGATTAGACAGGATAAACGGGCGAGACAAGTGTCAACTGCGCTAACGGGACACGTAAACATTTTCACAGGAAAACTCGCATTTCAATCTCACTAACAAACCAATAAATTTCTACAATCTAAACACAATTTTAAACTAACGTTAATTCCAACTTTAAAAGAGAAAAACATGTTCATTCCATATTAATTATTCTTGAAGAGTTACAGAATTACTGAAGATACATAAAACCACCAAGTCAATAAATATACAAAACTTATGCAATTATTAGAAAACATATAATACAGTAATAATGTAAGTGCTTTTATACAAATGTCCTTTATATAAACTTGATTATATATCGTTACTTTAACTATAGAATCAAGATCCACATCTAATACAATTACTTGAAACTATATTGTATAGTAATATTATAAGTGCTTTCATACAAATTTCCTTTATATATAAACTTGATATTAACTTAATACTTGAAGAGTTACAGAAGCTACATAAAATCATTACTTTAACTATAGAATAAAGATCCACATCTTATGCAACTACTTGAAACTATATAGTCTAGTAATATTATACGTGCTTTTATTCAAATTTTCTTTATATATAAACTTGATATTAACTTATTACTTGAAGAGTTACAGCAGCTACATAAAATCGTTACTTTAACTATAGAATAAAGATCCACATCTTATGCAAATACTTGAAACTATATCGTATAGTAATATTATAAGTGCTTTTATTCAAATTTTCTTTATATATAAACTTGATGTTAACTTATTACTTGAAGAGTTACAGAATTACATAAGTTACATGAAATCGTTACGTTAAATATAGAATAAAGATCCACAACATATAAAGTTATTTGAAAACATATAATATAGCAATATTGTAAGTATTTTTGCATATATCGTTAATATCTTAACTAATCAATTAAAGAGTTACTTACAAACAACACACATCATAATAATTTAATTAGTATATTTATATAATTTATACTAAAATATAAACATTAAGGAAATTTAAGTACAATTTATATCTAAAATCAATATTTGAAATTAACACAACTTTACAGCTACATAATACCGTTATTATTCATTACTGAATTTTTATTTACAACTTATACAATCAGTTGAGAAACACCATTTGTAATTAGTATTTAGTCATAACTAAATGTAAACTATACACTATATACACCCACACCTCGCTATATACGGCATTTCGCTATAACGGTCCTTTTCAATTAAGGCACGTTTTCGATTTACGGCCTAAAATGTTTCGCTTTAACGGCAAACGTTTTTTCGATGTCGATATATCTACATGTTGCCAATCTTGCGCAAGCGCAATAATTGATTCGTTATACGGCTTTTCGCTGACGCGGCCAAGTTTCGCGGAACGTATCTTGGCCGTAAAGCGAGGTATGGGTGTATATGAAAAAGGAATAGAAGAATTATTTATATCTAAACTGAATACTTGATATTCAATCAAGAATTGTTTGTTATTTGTAATTTATCACAAATAATTTGTTTAACTTCTATACATTCAATTCCAATTCAAATTCTCGTACAGGAGTAAAAGTTGAAGTAAATTATTAATTATATTCATGTAGACTACGTATTATGTAATTAGGTCAAACATCTTTAAAGTTTATCAATTTACAAATTATTATTTTTCTTTCAATAAAAACTTGTATATTTAATATTATATTTAATAAATATACTCAAAGTTATTGTATTATTAACACGAAAAACTATTATTTAGCCCTCAGTCTTTAAACTTTACCATTAATTAAAAATGTATTGAATACTGTTAATTTATTAAGTGATTTATTCATAAATCAAATGTTGATTTATAAAATTAATTTGCAGAAGAAGTAACATTAAAGGATCTAAGCACGAATCGATTCAGCTGCACGATCAACTCTAACATTATGAATGATACGAACAAAAGGAAAATCTAGAAAAATTCCATCGTGCAAATGAGAACCTAATTAAACTAATTTCAATGCATGCATTTGCAATTTGTCAGCGTGTGTTATTTACCGTGCAACGAGAGAGCCAATCAATCAATCAATAATAATAATAATAGTAATAATATCGAATGATGATCTTTCTGGTAGATATGCGTTCCAATTAATAACATTTAGAGCTCGTAATTCACGTTTGCCGGATTCATTATCG
Organism: Nicrophorus orbicollis; assembly: GCA_018845635.1. Lineage (NCBI taxonomy): Eukaryota > Metazoa > Arthropoda > Insecta > Coleoptera > Silphidae > Nicrophorus > Nicrophorus orbicollis. Next base: position 514,200 of record JAFMTC010000011.1, on the reverse strand, counting down.
CCTCTATTTATATATGTTCGCATCGGATTAGTATTTGGTCAGGTCGTTAGGCTCGTTTCACTTCCCATCCTATCGGCATCGACGTTCGGACTTCGGTATGCTAATGAACGACGCAATTAACATCGATTAAATAAATATGTTAATTATCAAACGTACATTATTATCGTTGTTATAGTTGCGAACATCCAAAGAACGGTTTCTATTTACACTTTTCATATGAACGAACGAATTCATGTTGTGTTCAAAGTCGTCAAAGTATTCGTATTCGAATATAATGGAAATCGAATTGTTCGAAAACCGAAACAATTTTCCATATAATTATATTTATAATGATGTTATTGGTATTATGCATTCAAAATCACTTGTTGTAGCAAATCAAATGAGTAATTTGTTAATTAAACAATTTTACTGAAATCATGATTGGCACTTGTTTATATGAATAAGTTATGTAACTTGATAGTTAAATATCAATAAAGTTTTAGGTTTATTTGGAAAACTGTAACATAACAGTTTCACCACTTTCTCAATGCTGGTTCTGGAACTAGTGAAGAACTCGAATACCTAACTATATTCAGCAATTGTTTATAATAAGTTATTAGAGCTTTATGTAACTTAATAGTTACTATTGAATATCATTAAAGTTATAGATTTATATAGAAAACTGTAACATAACAGTTTCGCCACTTTCTGAATGGTGATACTGGATCTAGTGAAGAACTCGAATACCTAATTATATTCAGCAATTGTTTATAATAAGTTATGTAACTTAATAGTTAAATATCAATAAAGTTATAGGTTTATTTGGAAAACTGTAACATAACAGTTTCGCCACTTTCTGAATGGTGATACTGGATCTAGTGATGAACTCGAGTACCTAATTATATTCATCAATTGTTTAGAATAAGTTATTGGAGCTTTATGTAACTTAATAGTTTCTATTGAATATCATTAAAGTTATAGATTTATTTGGAAAACTGTAACATAATAGTTTCGCCACTTTCTGAATGGTGGTTCTGGATCTAGTGAAGAACTCGAATACCTAATTATATTCAGCAATTGTTTAGAGTAAGTTATGTAACTTAATAGTTAAATATCAATAAAGTTATAGATTTATTTGGAAAACTGTAACATAACAGTTTCGCCACTTTCTGAATGGTGGTTCTGGATCTACTGAAGAACTCGAATACCTAATTATATTCAGCAAGACGTTAAGTCTTATGGGCGTTTAACGCCAGCAATGGAAATCGTGAAGTTGAAGGGGTAATAGGTTCCACTGAGGAAGAACTTCTGGTAGCGACCGAAGCTGTGAAGACATCATCAACATCTTTCCACGGTTTTAATTGTGGTTGTGCCTCGCCTCGTGCAGTTGCAGAGAGGGTGGGGGGAGGTGTAATTCGAGGCCCGGTAACGAGTTAATAACCGTGGGGGAATTGAAATGATTACGCAACTGATCATCGTAATTAACCGAAGGAAAATGTGCGAGTGTGTAGATGTGTGTGGTCAGATGGTGCCGGGGGCGTTTTTCCGTTCCGATGGACAATGATTGCGTGACCGGCTGTCGGTGTCGGCGATGCGTGGCGACTCCTGTGCCCTATGACATCGGGTTTCCTGAACTCCTCCTAACTGTACCTCACGCTACTACTACCTGACCGCTTCCTCATATCGAACACTTCATTAAAAAATATTAATCATAATCCTTCGGGTATGCGGTGTACTGCACTCTCCGACTGGTTTTCTTCCTTCCATCCTCCTCGCACTCCAGCACCAACTCGTCAGCATCCGCACCGTTCTACTGATGATCATGATGATGATGATGAGAGAGGCAAAGGAGAGAAGACCTGAACGGTTTTAGGTTGTTTCCTCGTGGAAGCTCCTTCCACCCGACCGACCTGCTGCAGCAGCATCAGCATCACGTTGTTACGTGTGTGTGGTGTTATTACATTTAATTGCCGTTTTATATGTGCCGGGCCGGCAAAAATCGGGACCTTCGGCCCAAATTTGGCCTCACCAATAATTATAACTATTTCCCTGACCCGAGACGCGCAGATTTTATCTCCTCCCGGTTAAATTGCATTCCGCCGCTCGCCTTTCCTTATTCCTGCACATTCCTTATTCCACTCAAAAGAAGCACTAAGAAATAACCAAAAAAAAAAGAAGACATCATCTTCCCATCAACAATTCCAATCTCCATGCATTTCATAGTTTCTTATTACATCCATTTAATTAAAAATATCTTACAAAATTTTTAAGGACTTCTGATATCTGTAATAAATAAAATATTCGTAATTTCTTCTAAAATTACAAATAATTGAAATAAGTTCATCAATTTCATAATTATTGCATGATTTTAATGAAAATTTCCTATATCAGTAATAACTGAAATATTCTTCATTTCTTCTAAAATCACAAATAATTGAAAAAAGTTCATCAATTTCATGATTATTTCATGATTTTAAGGATATTTCTGATATCTGCAGTAACTTAAATTTTCTTACTTTCTTCTAAAATTACAAACAGTTGAAATAAGTTCATCAACTTCATGATTATTTCATGATTTTAAGGATATTTCTGATATCTGCAGTAACTTAAATTTTCTTAGTTTCTTCTAAAATTACAAATAATTTAAATAAGTTCGTCAACTTCATGATTATTACATGATTTTAAGGATATTTCTGATATCTGCAGTAACTTAATTTGTCCTAGTTTCTTCTAAAATTACAAATAATTGAAATAAGTTCATCAATTTCATGATTATTTCATGATTTTAAGGATATTTCTGATATCTGCAGTAACTTAAACTTTATTACTTTCTTCAAAAATGACTAATAATTGAAATAATTTCATCAATTTCATAATGATTACATGATTTTAAGGATATTTATGATATCTGCAGTAACTTAAATTTTCTTACTTTCTTCTAAAATTACAAATAATTGAAATAAGTTCATCAATTTCATAGTTATTACATGATTTGAAGTATAATTCTGATAACTGTAATAATTAAAATATTCTTAATTTTTTCGAGAATTACAAATAATTGGAACAAAATGAACTTCATAATTAACGCTTTTATATAAGTATTTCTTATATTAGTATTAAATTCTAAATTTTAAACTATTATTCATAAAAAAAAAGTAATTTAATTTACAAATAAATGTAGTTGATTTTTAAAATATAATTGAAATACAATTAATTTCTTTATAAAATACATTGATTTAAAGAAGTTCAATTTATAGTCATAATAATTTACACATTTTTAAGTATGTGAACATTTCCAATATCAATTAATATTTGATTTTATGTTCTCAAATTTTTCAACCAAATTGGTTCAAAATATCTAAACGGGAAGTAGTAAATCAATCTCTAAAAGTGTTGTGTGGAAACGCATTTCATTACTTCGAAATTACATGCTGTTACAAATAATTCGAATTTGTTCCTAAATTCGAGCGTCCATAAATTTTATGTTATGTATAAATTAAATACAAGTTTTTTTCTTTCCTTTCATCCAGTTATTTTTAATGTAATAGTAGGTCATGGTCTAATACGTCAAACGAAATGTGTCACAACGTTTGAACACTTTACGGATCACTCAAATCAACGATTTTTGTTTGTACTAATTGTGAAATAATAATTATAATAGTATAAATTTAATTTGAAATTATTTTAAGGTATTTTACTATTCTATTCGAAAATTTAAAGCAAAGATTATTTTGTGAATTATGTACTATCAACACTTGTCAAAGCAGCAATTTCAATTGTTTTTATAAGCGGATATATTGATTCATATTTTAAAAAATTAAGTTAATTAAATGATGTTTCTTGAAAATTAAGTTGATATTTTACACTAAATTCAGGTTTTATAATAGAGATGTAATTTTTTTTCTTTGAAATGTGAAATATTTCATGTGTAAATCCTTGTCGTTTTTTTTATTATTCTGCATTGAAATATTCTGTATTTAAATGATTTTTCTTGTAAATTATGTTGAATTTCTTCTTTGCACGTTTTTCGTTAAATCGTGGTTTTGATGTACAAATGTACAGATTTTGAACTTTGAAACTAAATGGAACATTTGGTTTTCAATCCTTGTTGCAAGAGCATAAGTTATGTTTTTTTTTACATTTTTTTGTTAAATTAATGTAAATAAAACAAATTATATTCATTGCATTGCCGTAAATCCTGAGTGGAAGTAAATCAACATATCAAAAAGTTGCAAATCGTTTCGTACATAAATCTCTCGATTTGCTCCGATTTCGCAAATCGCCGTTTGATCGACGTACATTAGTTATCACCCAATAAATCGTGCCGGTCGTTAGCTCATTCGTTCATTCATTATTCATATTATTAGTTGGAACAAGCGGGACGAAGTGAAAAGGCGAACAAAAATTGCAGGAAAAAAAAGCACTGAAACCTGAGAAAGAAAGAGAGACACGAACGACCAAAGTGTGTCTGACGAACGTTGTTCAATAGTATTCGTAAACTGGAATAGATCCGACGCCCATTTGACTTGTAAATTTCGAATTTGTTTCGTGGCGATGCTGAGGAACGCAACGACATCGAATTTCGTGGACAACACCAAAAAGTTGAAGGACTTTTGTTAATTGGTACAAAATTTTGAAAAGTTTTTGATTCGAAAAGAGAAAATCTTTATTTGGAGTAAATGAAGTTTGAATTCTGGTGAAAGTTTCTGATCTGCTCCAAGTGATGAATGAAACAGAAAAATAGTTCAATTTATCATTGATTAATTAGTACTCGTTTGCTTTAGAAGATTTTCATAATTTATTACTTTTAAACGTCTTCGAATTACTGAAATATTTAGACTAATTGAAACAGAAAATATTTAGATTAGAATTTCTTGAACGAATAGAGAAAGTATGTAACAAAATACCAAATTATAACCCACTTAAGTTTATTGTTAAATAACCAAAATAGATATTTGATATACTCTTATATTCAATACACAACTAATATTTCATTATAAAAATATAGGGAAATACTAAAAACTTGGAACACCTAATGACCTGTGACAACCAACCCCATTTGAAAAAAAGTTTCGATTTTTTCCAATTTTTCTCTTTATATTAATGTTACAAATATTCTAATATTTTAAAAAAACAGACTAATTAAAGCAATTAATATTCCTTATTATTTTTGAGAAAAGTATATAAATCATACATGTAAATTGCAACAAAATATTCTTATAAATTAGTCCACAATAAATCTACAGAAATTTTACAAACTTTTCTTACTTAATTACTAAAACTGATTGATTATTTCGTTGAAACTATTTCTACATACAAATTAGTTACCACAAACATATTTGATATTTCATAAATATTATTAATAAAATTTATGGATTATTTTTCGTTTGTGGAAATATAAATCAAATCTTTGATTTGATTTCCTTTAAGATGTGGTCCAATTAGTAGGATTCGTGTAAGAAGCACACTAAGAATCGGGCCCATCACAAATAGAAAGTCAAATTCCTCGTTTAATTAAAGTAGACTTTGCATTGATTAGAACCGAATTGATGGCCGTAAGAATGCTTTTATTTTGTATTTCGTATATCCGAAGAACTATAATTAGTTCGTAATAAATTTCGGGCCTATTTCGCAACGCAATTTACCGAACGGGATTCGTTATGAATAAATTATTCGCTCCGATTTATATATTTATAAATGTGTGTAGTTCTTTTGGCTCCGGGGAGTTAATAATATATATGTATATGAAGCACATAAAGAACGATTGTGGAGAAGACAGTTTGAAAGAGGTCAGAAGACGTTGCAACATGCGCTTTGAGAGCAGATTATTTTCCGTTTCGTCATTGAAGATTATCGAGAAAATTGATTCTTTTACATTCCTTTTCATTATTATTAATTGATTATATTTAAATGTAAGAAAAATGTACAGAATTAAGAACTAATTTCACTTAATTTGAGTATTTTTAACATAAGCAACAAAGTTTTTAGTCAAAATATTCGTTATAATTTGATTAAAAACAACATTTGTAGCTAAATTTAAAAAAATAGTAAAAATTTAGATCGTTAGCCATTAGGCTAATAAAGCTTCTATTTTTCTTTAATTTTTACACTTATTTTCAACGTTATTCTGAAATAGGTAGAACTACGAACTAAATATTTTCAATTAAAACTGAAAAATACTGAAACAAATTATGAAAAATATTAAACTTTACAATGACTGCTACCCTTCGTAGCAATATAATTTCATTATTGTATTGTATTTATTTCTTAATTTATCATTAGAAAGTATATTTATTGTGTTGCTTGTTTGAGATTTTATATAAATAAATTGTATACATTTTTTTTCTGTAAGAATTTGATGGTAAATTTGTGAATCACCTGATTTCTATGGTCTTTTAAAGTGATGTGAAAGATAAAATCATTGTGACAGGTTAACGATGCTGTAAATAAGTTGAAAACAATTTCGAATTTAAAATATGCGAAAGCAAGAGAACATTCCAATTAATTTAAGAAATATTGGTCATCAAATTCACGTTCTTCGTGTATACATTTGTGTTGTTTTTTTGTTGTTGCTGTTGCTAATTTGAATGATTGGATTTTTATTGCTTTCTAATAACAAACATTCAGATTATATTGAATTTGTATGTAATTTGATTAATTTGGTACTAAATGTTTGTTAAATTTGTTACAGAAGAACTCAGTCTTTAAACCCAATAAAGATGTTGAAATAATATGATAAATATTTCTATTTTCTTATGTGAAAGAAATCGGTTGAATTAAATTCGTTATTGAAAACTTAATTGTTCGAAAACCGAAACCATTTGTATTTAAATTAAAAACGAATATGAAAGCAATGTAAATACTTGATTCTTATACAATTTTTATTGTGATAATGAACGTAACATAACAAATTATAATAATTTAAAATAATAGTGATTGTTAAAATTAACTATTTTCGTACCGACATTTATTGTAAAACTAAACATTTTCAATAAACTTGAAATAAAACATACAAAACATCAATCAACTCTGGAAATTGAGGCAATCTTTATTCAGGAAATAGATATTTTTCTGTTTGAAAACCGCGTTTTTATTCGAAAAATAATTATTCGTATAAAATAGAATATAGAAAATATCAATCAATTCAGAAAATTTAACCAATCTTTATTAAGAAAATTGATTAAGAAGTTTTCTTTGAAAACCAAAAATTTGCTTCCAAAACTGTTTATTAGTATATTATTGTAATTAAATATACAAAATATCAATCAATTCAGAAAGTTGAATCAATCTTTATTCAGAAAATAGTTTAAGAAATTTTCTTTGAAAATAGAAATTTGCTTCCAAAACTGATTATTAGTAGATTATTGTAATTAAATATACAAAACATCAATCAATTCAGAAAGTTGAAGCAATCTTTATATAAAAAATAGTTTAAGAAATTTTCTTTGAAAATAGAAATTTGCTTCCAAAACTGATTATTAGTAGATTATTGAAATTAAATATACAAAACATCAATCAATTCAGAAAGTTGAAACAACTTTTATTCAGAAAATAGATTAAAAAATTTTCTTTGAATACCGAAATTTTCTTCCAAAACTAATTATTGGTAGATTATTCAAATTAAATATACTAAAAATCAAACAATTAGGAAAGTTACTCGAATCTTTATATAGAAAATAGATTAACAAACTTTCTTGGAAAACTAATAATTAGTAGATTATTGTAATAATATATACAAAAAAACATCATTCAATTCGAAACTAATCTTTATGTTAATAAAGAATGTGAAATTATATCAGAAAACTGAAATTTTCTTCCAAAACTAATAATTAGTAGATTATTGAAATTAAATATACAAAACATCAATCAATTAGGAAAGTTACACGAGAATCTTTACTAACAAAATAGTTCAAGAAACTTTCTTGGAAAACTAATAATTAGTAGATTATTGTAATAAAATTCACAAAAGATCAATCAATTAGGAAAGTTACACGAATATTTATTAAGAAAATAGTTTAAGAAACTTTGTTGGAAAACTAATGGATTGTGAAATTACATCAGAAAACCGAAATGTTGTTCCAAAACTAATTATTAGTAGATTATTGAAATTAATTATACAAAACATGAATCAATTAGGAAAGTTACACGAATCTTTATTAAGAAAATTGATTAAAAACTTTCTTGGAAAACTAATAATTAGTAGATTATTGTAACAATATATACAAAAAAAAACATCATTCAATTCGAAACTAATCTTTATTAACAATACAAGAATTTGAAATTATATCAGAAAACCGAAATTTTCTACCAAAACTAATAATTTGCAGATTATTGTAATAAAATATAGAAAAATCAATCAATTCGAAATTAATCTTTATTGATATTACAAGAATGTGAAATTCCTTCAGAAAACCGAAATGTTGTTCCAAAACTAATTATTAGTAGATTATTAAAATTAAATATTTAAAACAACAATCAAATAGGAAAGTTACACGAATCTTTATTAAGAAAATAGTTCAAGAAACTTTCTTGGAAAACTAATAATTAGTAGATTATTGTAATAATATATACAAAAAACATCATTCAATTCGAAACTAATCTTTATTAACATTACAAGAATGTGAAATTATATCAGAAAACCAAAATTTTGCTGGAAAACTGGTATTTTATGAAATGTTGTTTTAACATTTTCCACTTCCTTTAATTCCTAGAATCGAAGCTTTCAGTTTCCGTTTTTTTCTGTTGTTGTTGTAATTTATCAGAAGGAATTTTCCACTTTCTTTGAGTGTACATAGAATCGATGCTTCAGTTTCTTTTTTTCTGTTGTTGCTGTAATTTATCAGAAGGAATTCCCGAAAAAGGTCGAAGAGTTTATTCGTCGGAATCGGGGGATGAATGTGTGTGCGCTCTCGCTCACGAAACGGGCATTAATTAATTAGCTAATGCACGACGAGCCGAGAGAGAGAGAGAGAGGAACCCCGTCTTCTGAGAACGTCGTCCACCTTCTTCTCTCCGTCTCACCCCTTGCCCTTCCAATGCTTCCGTCTCTTTTCAGCGCGTTCGCATCGTTCCCCCTGCTGCCTCTGATAATGTTCCAGAATAAATGAATTTTAATTTCATTAAAGTGGCGTTCATTTGCACGGCTCAGACAGATTAAGATTGCGGCTTTGCGTGTGGCGAACGAGCGCTGCTTCGCATTTCCAAACCGATTCGTGGATTTTCTCCCCCCTTTTTTTTTGTGTACATTACGAAGGACAAGGGAAAAAGAAACGAACGAACGAAGAAGCAAACCTCGCAGACAAAATGGACGAAAATGATTGCCCTGCAATTAGAACTGCTGCTTGTTCAATTGCATTAATACCACAGCAATTTGACCAATCTTTAATTCACTTGAGAAATTATACAGTTTTCTATATAATTTATGGAAAATCATTAATTTTTAAGAAATGAATTACGAAAATCATAACGAAATAAGAGAATTCAACGAAGTGATTATTATTTATTTTGTCAAAAATTTATGATCGTCATAAAACATTTAGATTACATTTGTCCCCTTTTTTTGCATTACGAAGAACAAGAGTGAAAAAATAATAAACGAAGAAGCAAAGAAAATTGTCCAGAAATTAGAACTACTTATTTCATCTACTTATTATTTAATTCACATGAAAATGTATATTTTTTTTCCATACATTTTACCAAAAATAATTAAGTTTTACATATGGAATCAATAAAATTTTAATGAAATAAAAGAATTTGATCTGTTTATAATAAAATTAACAGGAATTAAATTTATTCTTATAACTTATTTTGTACAAAAATTACTTCTAAATTTATTGTTTTTACACAAATAAGTATAGTTTATAGTCATAATTACAATACAAATTTTTTGATAAATTCGTGCCTAAAAATTATAACAATTGTAACTTCTCTTTTTTTTATATGAATTTTAAGTTATTTGTAATGATTTCATTACAACTTTAAAAGTATTTTTTTTCCTTAATATATAAGAAACTTGTTTTCAATAGCTGCTTCTTAATGAATTGATATTAATGATAATTTTAGTATAAAATATTCTAATTTCGTGTCTGTTCATTTAATATACGTACTATAAATTAATATTTAATTGAGTAATCTATCATTTCACTGCTTCATTTTAAATGCGCAACAAATTTAAATGAAAATTTACATGATTATCAATGAATATTGTAATAAATAATGTTATTTTAATCATCTTACATACATTTTAGAGATTATTATGAACATCTTAAATGCATTCACAATCTAATTATTCTAATTATGAACTTCATGAACAAATCAATGTGAATTAAAGTGATTGAATTCAATTAAATTACATGAAAAAAATTCTTATTTCTTTTAGTTATATAGTTATTTTTTATCATATTTCATATGCAGCAATAGAACTTTATTGTATTTCTTCATTTTTATTGATTTGAATGTATGTTTTGTCGTTGTTGATGCAATAAATGTTACTATTTTTAAAGTAAAGTTTCCTTAATGAATTACATTAAAAATTTGATACATTATTGTTAAATTTCTTTTAGTTTAAAACTGTTTTAGAATATTGATTTTCGTATAAATTAATGAGTGTATTTCAATGAATTATAATATACAAATTTCGTTAATGCATATAGTAAACTGTAAAAGCTATTGAGTATAGAATATTAATACTTTTTATAAAGTAGCTAATTATTCTAATTATGAACTTCATGAACAAATCAATGTGAATTAAAGTGATTGAATTCAATTAAATTACATGAAAAAAATGCTTATTTCTTTGAGTTATATAATTATTTTTTATCATATTTCAAATGCAGCAATAGAACTTTATTGTATTTCTTCATTTTTATTGATTTTAATGTATGTTTTGTCTCAACAACGACAAAACATGTTACTATTTTTAAAGTAAAGTTTCCTTAATGAATTACATCAAAAATGTGTTAAATTTCTTTTAGTTTAAAACTGTTTTAGAATATTGATTTTCGTATAAATTAATGAGTGTATTTCACTGAATTATAATATACAAATTTCGTGAATGGATAGAGTAAACTGTAAAAGCTATTGAGTATAGAATATAGATACTTTTTATAAACTAAAACTCTTTGAAATGAATGATGTTGAGACTTGTGAAACGCTAGTAGATATTTAAGAAAAAGCATTTAAAAAACCTTTCTTCCGAAGCGCTTTGCTCGTGAAGATTCTCAAGACAAGATTTTATTAACTTGTCAAGCAACAAAATCACTTTTTGAAAAAGAAAAGGTAATTATTAGCTGGCAACGAACGAAAATCCGTGTGTGCGGCGCGTTTTCGTTTTCGTTTATTTTTTTTCTCTTCATTTATTTCTGATTTTGGAGCCGAAAAAGAGTATTTTGTGTGCACTCGTAAAACACCGTCCATTCATCCATGTCTTTAAACCGGCTGCTCTGTGGGTTCTTCTTTTGTAGGTTTTAATTAGTCGAAGATCACATCATCCTTTACGGTGCCAATTGTTTTCTCGTTTCGTTAACTAAGGGAGGACAACAACAACAACAAAAAATGGTCCGGTTTAAGTAATTAAAACGGACGCACCTCGTCATTAATTATCGCATTAGGAGGCTTCGGGTCGAGATATTCATCTGACGGGGGGGGGAGGTAGTTTCGGTGTACGACCACAAAAAAAACAAATGGATCGGTGAATGGGTAGGGGTTGGTCGTTCGTTCCCCCTTCGGTTTAATTGTTGAAGTCAGACCATTAGATGATGATGTAAGGAGGAAGACGAGGTGTGTAATTTGCAACGCGTGTCGGTAACACGCTATACGTGTACAGGTGTCTTGTGTGCTGCGTGTGCAAGAACCGAGGGGAATCCCCTACACGTTTTTTTTCTACGTAGCTTCTTTTGTGGCTAAATCTAAATCGATTCGCTGCGCTTATTACGAGAGGTGTCAGTTCATGACGAAGTCATCATCCCAAGCTTTGAAAACGTCTTACATCTACTTTATAATAATACAACTTCTCCCATTCTAAAAGTCAAACAAACATGAAAAATTTCAACGTATCGTTGCTCCAATTTTACATCCATGTTTTCACTTTCTTTTTACACATTGATCAATCATTGAGTATTCGTCAACGTCCATGAAAAAAAACGTAAAATTATTATTATTTTTTACTTGTTTATACAAAGAAGCTGTAATTTTACAATCCAGATTTTATTTTCTTCTTGCATTTTCAACAACCATTGAATTCTGGATTAATATTATAGTTCAGAAAAACCTCTATCAATTGGTCTAATTTATGAAGTTATTTTTGATAAAATTGATTCTTTTGACGAAAATTCACGTATGTTTTCTTCAATCATAAGTTTAGAATTAAATTTTGCAGAAAAACTTCGATCAATTGGCCAAATTTGGACCAATATAGTATTAAATCAATGTATTGATTTTCAAATTTATTAGCATTTTTCACCAACCATTTTCACATACTTATTGCAAATAATAGAAATAAATAATTCTACTTTCTGTTAATTAAATAGTTTTCATTCTATTAGTTATGATTTTGAACATTTCTTACATTTCTACTGAAAGAAAAACATAGAAATTTATACTAAAAACGTCTTTGCTCTATTTTGGTTTCATCCCAATTTTGTTTTTGTTAATAACAGGGAATTTTCAACTATTTTAAGTAGTTTCAAATCCTTTAAATTTGGATAATTCAAGTACTGCCTTTGGTCTAAACAATAATTTGTTTATAATAATCTTGTTTTTAATACAAATCATACAAAAAAATTACAATTATTTCAATTAGTTTCAAAATCCTCTAAAGTATGGATAATGTTTGTTCTAATTTTTGTTCATGGTAATCTTGTTTTCAATACCTTTTTACAAATTAATCATACAGACAGTTTTCAATCATTTCGAACAGTTTCAAATCCTCTAAAATTTTGATAATGTTTGTTCTAATTTCTGTTCGTACCAACAATGTTGTCATTTGCTTTTTACAATTTAAACAAACAATTAATTTTCATTCTTTTCAATTAGTTTTAAATCCTTTAGAATTTAGTTAATGTTTGTTCTAATTTTTGTTCATAGTAATCTTGTTTTCATTTCCTTTTTACAATTTCAACACACTATTCATTTTTAATTATTTCAGTTAGTTTCAAATCCTCTAAAATTTATATGATTTGTTCTAATTTCTGTTCGTAACAACAATGTTTTCATTCGTTTTTTACAAATTAAACAAACAAAAATCCTTTAATATTTGGTTAAAATTTGGTTAATATTTGTTCTATTTTTTGTTCATAGTAATCTTGTTTTCATTACCTTTTTACAAATCATACAAAACAAGGAATTTTCAATTATTTCGAGTAATTTCAAGTCCTTTAAAATTTGGTTAGTACAACTATTGTCTTTGCTCTAATTTTTGTTAATAGTAATCTAGTTTTCAATACCTTTTCACAAACCATACAAAACAAAGAATTTTCAATTATTTCAAACAGTTTCAAATGCTTTAAAATTTCGATAATGCACGGGCTAATTAAGGAGCAACAGAGGTTTAATTGGCACGAATCAAGCAATCAATTGTGTTCCTGAAACGTAAGGAAAAAAGAGAATGAAAGGATGAAAAAGACGAGATCGAAGATTGTTTGCGTCCGTCCGTCCGTGTGGGTGTGTGTCATTAATTTAAATTTCGGTCACCGTCGGTTGCTACTATACCTCCCATCCACCAGAAGATGGCGACGATGGGTCGATCAATTACCTCCGTCGGAGCACGTCAGAACTGGATCGAATGCCAGCCGTTACGTAACTCACTCTCGCTCGCATCACAACACCCATCATCATCATCATCATCATAGTCTTCGTCGTCGTTCAGCTACCGCCCGAGATGATAAGTCTACGAGCATTAATTATCCTCGAACGCTCGTCCATCCCGGATCCTCTCCGGTAGCTGAAGATCGTGTAATTCCAGCAATTACCACCCCATTAGAAGCATGTCGTATGAGAGGAAAATGCTATCTGGTATTTCAGAAATGCTCGATATTTGCAATGATTACACTGATTTATAATCTATTTATCTACTTTATGGTCTTCTTGAAACATCCATTAACAATCCAAGAGGATTTTTTGTGTTGTTTCCAAATTAGTTTGATTAATTAAGTTATTTTGAATCAAATGGAAAGTGTATTAAAAGAAGCATTAGTATTTTCTTAATCCGCCATTTATCTAGTTTATATCAAATTTCATTTGTGAAATATTCAATTCAAACTTGAAATGTTAGAACACATTTGGAGAAAATTGAAATTCTCTTAAGAAAAATGAAGTAATTCATCAAATTAAGTTATAAATTTTGAATTAAAACAATGTTTTGTTTGATGTTTACATTTTTCGAGAACATTTTCACTTTCTTCTTGCAAAACATACAAAATAATATCACTTTATATAAGAAATATAATTAAATTTTCGTAAAATTAAGATTTTCTTTTGAGAAAATGGAATATATTATCGAAAATTTTCTTAAGAAAAATGAATTAATTCATGAAATTAAGTTCTAAATTTTGAAATAAATCAATATTTTGTTTGATGTCAATATTTCTCGAGAAAAATTTCACTTTATTCTTTAAAAACATACAAAGAAATATCACTTTATACCAAAAAAACATAATTAAATTTTCGAAAAATTAAGATTTTCTTTTGAGAAAATTGAATACTATAATGAAAATATTTTAAGAAAAATAAAGTAATTCATCAAATTAAGTTCTAAATTTTGAAATAAATCAATATTTTGTTTGATGTCAATATTTCTCGAGAACAATTTCACTTTATTCTTGAAAACATCCAAAGAAATATCACTTTATACCAAAAAACATTATTAAATTTTCGTAAAATCAAGATTTTCTTTTCAGGAAATTGAATATTATAACGAAAATTTTACTTAAAAAAAAATGAAGTAATTTTCAAATTGAAGTATGTAATCAGAAATAAATCAATATATTGTTTGGTATTAAGATTTCTCACAAATTATTTTCAGTTTGTTCTTTCAAATTGTTAAAAAATCCTTAATAGTATTTGTTCTACTATTGTACTATAAATTCTACTATATAGTAGTAATTCTACTATAAATTTTCTTTAATCATGAAAATTTTGATTGTTACTACTGAAATAATCATAAAAATGAATGTACTTGCTCCAAATTTACTAAATTATATATAATTTATTGAGATTTATTTCACATAGATGATACAAATCTCAAGAAATGGAATTAAATTTATGCAAAAGTAACAACTTTTTTTTTAAAGAAAATTATTACATCGAGTAGCACAAATTTAGAACTAATACTTAATACTAACTACTGTTTTAGTATTTATTAGTATAAGATTGAATATGTAAATGTATTTTTAGTTGAGTGTAAGAAATTTAATTAAATTTTAAGCAAGAATAACAACCTGTTTTTTGAAGAAATTTTTACAATTTTATAGCATAATAAATTTAAGAACTACGTCTTAATACTAACCACTATTTTAGTATTTATTAGTGTAATTGAATATAAAGAACATGTACTTTTGGTTGAGTATAAAAAATATAATTAAAATTTTAAGAAAAAGTGAACATTTCCTTTTCCTAAAAACTGAATAACATTATAAATTTAGAACTAAGTCTTAATATATAGCACTATTTTGGTATTTATTAGTGTAATTGAATATAAAAAACATGTATTTTTGGTTGAGTATAAGAAATATAATTAAATTTTAAGAAAAAGTAAAAACTTTGGTTTTGAAGAAAATTCTTAGAATGAATAGCATCAAAAATTTAGAACTAAGTCTTAATACTAACTACTATTTTAGTATTTATTAGTGTAATTGAATATAAAAAACATGTAGTTTTGGTTGAGTATAAGAAATATAATTAAATTTTAAGAAAAAGTAAAAAAATTTTTTTTAAGAAAATTCTTGGAATGAATAGCATCACAAATTTAGAACTAAGACTTAATACTAACTACTATTTTAGTATTTATTAGTGTAATTGAATATAAAAAACATGTATTTTTGGTTGAGTATAAGAAATATAATCAAAATTTTAAGAAAAAGTGAACATTTCCTTTTCCTAAAAACTGAATAGCATTATAAAGTCTTAAGACTAACCACTGGTTTCAAAAAAAAAGTTCTAACATATAAATGATTTATATTAGTTTGTAGTGAGCATGTTTTGCATTAGCAGCAAATCGTTTATCATTAAGTAAATGTCGTTTATCCCACGATCGGGCGACGCAAAAATGTTGGTCATTATGAGAAAATCATTAGGAGAGAACATCCGTTTTGCTCTCGTTGCCTTGCCTTGCACGGTCGGAATCGAAAGTGTCTCGCGCCAATTTCGCCACGACTGCTCCTTTTCCAGCCGATCCGGCTTTAATTAATCCTCTGGACAATTGCCAGGAATAATTCATTTACCGATTTGCCAAGAGTGATTCAATCCGTTCCCGTTTTTTCGGCGTTTTTGCGGACGCGCTCCTCGCGGTCTGATTAAACTTTATTAGTGAGTATAATTAATTGTTAATGATCGTTTGAGGAATTCACTGGAGAGCAAGAGAAATGGGAAAAGAGAGACGTACGTACGTGCAGACAGAACAACTGGAAAGGGTTTTACGAAGAACCAATGAGAAGACAACGAATGCAAAAAAAACAACAACAGCAACGGTACTGTTTGCTTTGGTAATTGCCGGAACAGACGTGAACAGTTTACCCAATCAATAATTAATTAAACAATTAGATGCGACGAAACTCTCTCTCTTAACCGAGAGAGGTTGGAAATTGAGGTGGAGTTTTTGGGAAGAGGAAAAAAGTGGATGGAAATTTGAATAAGCAAATTCGTGGCGGCAAACAATGGGAATTAGCATCAATTTGTCCTTATGCTAATGCGGCGAACCGTTGTTCGAAAATAAAATGAAACACGGCATCAATCAATGTGATTTTGCGAAGCCGAAAACTCGCGCAATAATTTAACCAATTTAATGAACTCGTAAAATTGAACACAAATAAAGTGTTAATTGAGACCGTAAAAGTGAGCAACGGTCACAATTATATAATTAGAGTGCGTGATTCATGTGCGGAGAGGAATGCATCGCAATGACGTTCAGATTAATGAATGCAAATAAAAATAAGCAACTAATGAAAAGCGTTGAGCATTTTCCGATTTTCCCACGCCCATCCCAGCGATAATTGAACGCGTAAACACGAGTGCAAGTGTTAATTGTGTAATTATTAAACGCAATTAAGAAATTGTATTTTTTCAGTTGCGACGCTCGTAATTCGTGCGATTCACTTCAATTACGTATCAGTGCACACGTACCTCGCTTTACGGCCTAGATACGTTCCACGAAACTTGGCCGCAAAGCGAAAAGCCGTATAAGGAATCAAAGATTGCGCTTGCGCAAGATTTCCAACATGTATATGTATCGACATGGCCGTTATGGCGAAACATTTTAGGCCGTAAATCGAAAACTTGCCTTAATTGAAGAGTGGTTTCGAGTGAACGAGAAATAGTAGTGAGATGCAACGCAAAGTGCTTGAAAGAGTTTGATTTATTGCCCGACGGCCATAACTCCCCACAAGCAATTACATTCGTTTTAATTAAGTGCATTTCCTTGAAAATAATCAATACGTATCACGAGAAAACGACAAGAGGAATCTCGTTATTTCATTTCGTTCGTCTTGCAATAATTTTGAAGAACATCTGCCGCTTCGGGACACTTCGAAAATTACTTAATTTACCGTTTATTTTCTTAACGAGATTTTGTAATTTTGTAAATTGACATGTCAGAACGAGAAGTAGTATACTAAGTAGTGTACTAATTAGTGTAGGGAGGAGGGAACCTTAAAAAAAATCACTGCTCGGAGCACCGAAAGATTTTGAAAATTACTCAATTTTTCTTAACGAGAGTTTACGTTTTTTCGCAAATTTGTGCACGACATTGTTTCTTCGATTACTGAAGTAGTATACTAATGGGTGTACCACTTTACTATATAGTAATCACTGTTCAAAAGTTGCAAAAAGGGTATTGAAAACATTCGTAATTTTACAATTTTTCTTAACGATTTTTTTTTATAGATTCGTACACGATTTTATCTTGTCAGTTCTTAGAAAACAATATAAATTTTAACATAGTTTTGTTAATTAATGTACCACTTTACTATATAATAATTACTGTTAAAAAGCTACAAAATAGTATTGAAAAGTTATTTAATTTTGCAATGTTTTTAACGAAATTTTGGTAATTTTTTAATAAATTTGTACACTACATTATTTTATTAATTAGTGTAGAAACTAGTGTACCAATTAATATGTAGTCAATATAAGTTCCAAAATTGCCACAGATTTTCAACGAGATTTTAGATCCAATTCTCCTTCTTTCATAAAAATATTTATATTTCAATCTACACATTAAGTAATTATCAATTCAAAGATGAGTTAACGATATTTGTTGAGACACAGAACGACTTGAAATGGAACCAATTAAAACCGTTCAATATATAACAAATAATATTTTGTTATAAATTTGATTTTATTAATACAAAGACAATCATATTAATTAAGACATTAAAACTACAAAACTACAAACATAAAACTACATTATTTCATCAATTTATTACACAACAAATCAATTAATTGTAAAAGTACGTTAATTATTAATTAAGTTTATTTTAATATAACGCACATATGTCCTTTTTTCACTCTATTAGAACAGTAACTCCTAATGGTTTTTACCATCTGTTACCACTTTCGAGCTCGAGCGAATCGGACATAAAAAAAACGCACGAAAAAAATTGTTACGCTCGAATTCCGTAGTAATTTCTAAGAGCCATGAATGAAAAGCGTAGTATTTTTTTTTGTATTTGTATGAAACGATGATACGCTATTTAAATGCGTCGACGAAAAAAAAAAGGTAAAGGCGTATTTACTTTATTTTCTCGTGTAAATAAGTATTCATTCAAGAAACGCTCCATTGATCATCCATCCTCCTTCTATATATTTTAAATGAAATTGAATCAAACATTAGTTAAGATTGACAACTTATATATTGTAGCTCAAAAAATGCTTAATATTGGAAGGAAATATCAAATTTGGTACTAAAAAAGAGGAAAATCTGCATCAAAAAATGGCTAATAAATAGTAAAAAAGTGTATTACAACAGCTGCAGCGTCTGTTATTTAAATTATATTTCAAAAGTAATGAAAAATAATGGAATTAATTGAAGAGAAATCAATCACTTCAACAAAGCTGAAGAAGTAAACACTTACACCTTGTAGCTACTTTTATAAAGCGATAAATTATCCAGATAAGGAGTGAACACCTGCACTAACAGCTGCAATTAAAAAGCAATTAAATAATCCATATAAGGAGTGAACACCTGCATCTGCAGCTGCGATTGTAAAACGCGTAAACAATCTCCATATAAGGAGTGAAAACTTGCACTTTATAGCTACGATTCTAAAGCAATTAAATAATCCATATAAGGAGTGAACACCTGCAGTTGCATCTGTGATGTAAAGCCATTAAATAATCCATATAAGGAGTGAACACCTGCACTTTGCAGCTGCGGTTGTAAAACACGTAAGCAAACGCCATATAAGGAGTGAACACTAGCAGCTGTGATACTCAAACATGTGAATATTATTTAGCTTTAATTTGGTTGCTTAATAGTGTATATGTTGCTCATACTTTTTGAGATACAAGCATAAATGTATGAAAATTATATAATTTGAAAATTAATTAACTGATTTCTTTGAAGATTTGATTCGAATCGAAAGTAAAATTATACACTCTAAGAGTGTGCGGCGCGAATCTGCAAGTTGGATTTGTCCTTAACACGGCAAAGTCTCGTTCGATAATTATGGTAAATGGATAGGATAATCTCGGCTCGAAGGGCATTCGGCGTTGTTTTGCTGACCCATTTGGTCGGCGGCGGCGGTGACCATGTGTGTGTGTTTCGCTGAATGTCTGGAAACATGTTATTAATTGAATGCAGGTCGGTGGGGGATGCGAGAGGCGAGGAGGCAGAGCGAAACGATTGCGCAACGAGCGATTTGCATACGCCGGAGCGTACCAGGAAATTAGATGTTTAGATCCTATCTGCATATTATCATTACACTTACACGCATTATTATGGGAAACCCGATCGACGCAAATCGCCGTGACAATTAATAACGAATGCCCCAATCGCTCAATCACATCACATCACATCCCAACGAATGTCCTGTCCTGTCCTGTCCGGCCGGCGCAGGAATCGCGGTTCCAATCCAACGATCTTACATCACCGAAGTATATGTATATACCTCACCTGATTAGATCAGCTATTGCCTTGATATGCACGTTTCTCAATTGTTTATATACATCGTTTCGCTCTGTACAAACTACATCATTGCGCTCAAACAAATTCGGTTATAGCGATAACATTTATAACGACTTCAAGCACAATACATTATTGTATTTATTACGGTTTGCGTGCGCTTTGTGCGAAAGGGCGAACTTAAAATATGATTCTGGCTAAATAATACAATGAAGACTTTCTTTAAAACTGTCTACGTGAACTTAATACACATCTCCTAATTCTTGCGAAATATTTCCCTTCGGTAATAGCAGCAGGTTTAACCTTTCACCTCCATTATTCCTCGGCAGCAATTCCTAATGTGTTCCATGCGAGCAATTTCCCAACATCTCTTAAATAGATGGAAATGAAAGTGAGTGTGCATGAGACGCAGATAGACGATATATCTGCAACGAATGCATTGACAACCGTTTTCTTCCCGTTCGTAAATCTTGTCTGAAATTTCTTCCGAAATGCACGCAATTAACGTTTATTTATGTTTCGTTCTGTTTCAGGTAAGCATCAATGGTTTTAATTCCAACTTCGATCACGATCTCGACACGGTAAATACATATTACAATTATCTGATAAAATTTGTCCAATTTAGTACATAAATCATTGCAGTAATTCAATAAATTCAGTGTATTTTTCTAAAAATGAGCTAATTGTAATACGTTTATAAAAAAATACTAGTTTTAATTAGTATTAGTATACATTTAGTTTTTTTTTTTTAAACAAATCATAATGGATTTGTTTTAAGATGTGAGATTCGAACAAGATATATTTTAAAGAGTGATTATTTAGCTTTAATTTGGTTTCTCAATAATTACTTTATCACTCATACTTTTCAAGATATAAGCAAAAATGTAAAGATACTACTTATTTATTTGTGCTTTGCAATCATGGTGATATGCATTATAGAAACATACTGTTTTTACGAAGTTTTAAAAAAGTTTTCTTCATGTTTGACAGTGAATTACGACTAAATGATAAATTATATCACTATACCAATACATGCGTTGTAAAGAGTAATTCATTATCTTTTAATTGGCTGCTCAAACATTAAAGTGTTGCTCGTACTTTTCAAGATATAAACAAAAATATGGAGAGACTGTCTGAAAAAAAAATGTTTCTTCAAGTTTGACAGTGAATTACAACTAAATGACAAACTATACAATTATACCAGTAAATTCGTTGTAAAGAGTGATTATTAATCTTTAATTTGGTTGCTTAAAAATTAAGTTGTCGCTCATACTTTTCAAGATATAAGCAAAGATATGAAGGCTTATAAAACACATTTCTTCAAGTTTGACAGTGAAATGACAATCGATAGAATTATACCAGTAGTTGTTTTCTAAAGAGTAATTACTTAGCTTTAATTTGTTTGCTCAAAAATTAATTTGTAGCTCACACTTTTCTAATTATAAGCAAAAATGTGAAGATACTGTTTTTCTTAAAATACTTTTCTTCAAGTTTGACAGTGAATTTTGTCTAAATGACAAACAATACAATAACACCAGTAGATACGTTTTAATGAGTGATTATTTAGCTTTAATTTGAATGCTTAAAAATTAAATTGTCGCTCATACTTTTCAAGATATAAGCAAAAATGTGAAGACACTGTTTTTTTCATATTTAACAGTAAATTATAGCCAAAGGACAATCGATACAGTTATACTAATATATACGTTTTAAAGACTGATTATTCAGCTTAAATTTAAGTGCTTAAAAATGAAATTGTCACTCATACTTTTCAAGATATAAGCAAAAATGTGAATGCTTAAAAAACACATTTCTTCAAGTTTAACAGTGAATTTAGTCTAAATGACAAACAATACAATACTACCAATATATACGTTTTAAAGAGTGATTATTCAGCTTTAATTTGAATGCTTAAAAATGAAATTGTCACTCATACTTTTCAAGACATAAGCAAAAATGTTAAGACACTGTTTTTTTCATATTTAACAGTAAATTATAGCCAAACGACAATCGATACAGTTATAATAATATATACGTTTTAAAGAGTGATTATTTAGCATTAATTTGGTTGCTTTAAAATGAAATTGTCGCTCATACTTTTCAAGACATAAGCAAAAATATGAAGACACTGTTTTTTTTCATATTTAACAGTAAATTATAGACAAACGACAATCGATACAGTTATAAATTGTCGCTTATACTTTTCAAGATATACGCAAAAAATGTAAAGAAACAGTTTTTCTACGCGTCGAAAAAGGTTTTTTTAAGTTTGTGAATTACACCAAACAAACATAATTTTACCAATATACACTTTTTAAAGATTGAATAACCAATCTCTATATACTAAATAGAATTTTATGTCTCTCTAGTTGTTATATACTGCTTTAATTCGAAAGGAACATCAAGTAATTAAGTATATAGTTTTACAGTGATGAATCATTTGAAACCTTTTGAAGATGGAATCTCGCAATTCGCAATTGCTTAACCAATGACCTTAAATATTATGCTGATAATACGTAAAGACTATATATAATTAAATGTAATCATAGTATTCAGTGTATGTTAGGCACATCGGCGTCGGCTAGATTTATTCATTTATGTGATTCGATCGGAATGATTATACCGTAAGCAGAGAGCAATAAATAAATCAGAGACTTTCCATATTTCTGCAATTCATTGGCAAACCGATAGAGAGAATAGGAAAAAAAAAGGAGTACAACAACGACAAATGTAAAAATAATGAAACTGTAAGTCAGAGGAATAACATGGCAAACGGAAAGCAATAATCAATCTTGCTCTGGGCGATACAAATCGAATGGTGATGGTGGCAGTACGAGGATATTGAAATTTCGCGCAATAAATAAAACTGGACGATCTGAAATGATCATGCTGAATGTACAGGCTGAATCATCCTGAGGTATAAATTAGATCGCAGACCGAGCGGACTCCTCGAAGACTCCCTGGATGTGTTAATGAAGATGTTACGATAAATTACGAAATATGAGCGTGTATGTGCTCACGAGGTTCACTTTACCAAACATAATGCATGTCTTAATGTTAATACGTTAACTTGATATATGGTCGTTGTTCGAAAATGCTTAAAATATAATGTCCGTTGCGGCTATGCGCGAGGGGGAAAATAATGAACGTGTGCTGTTGTTGCTGTCCGTGTTGTTTTTTTTCTTTCTTCCCTTTCCCGTATTATCATTCGTTGAGAAAGGTGATTTTTCCCCTCCGCGCCTTCCATAAATCACACGCGCTTTTAACGAACGTGTTGCGGCTTAATTAATACGCGGAATTCCCCCTCGGGCGCATTTATCTCACCTCGATCCACCCCTGCGCATATCTCTACCTCTCTCTTTGTTTTCAACCCTCTAACGGCAAGTCAGAAGGGCACAAACACAATTACCAAATTGTGTAGGTCGATGTTTATTTAAGGGTCGCTGCAAGCGGCGTTAAATGGGGCTAATGCGAGGCACGCGCGTGCCGCAATTTCGGTAATGGGGTGGTGGTTGGTAGTTTCTCTCTTCCTCTTCGTTCGTGGGGTTGCGGTCGAATTTCGAATTACGACCCCATTACGGTAATTGCGCGTCGCATCGCCACCGATGAATATGCATTTTACCCTCCGGTTTGTTACACTCTCCTCTTTTTTTTCTCTTCTGTTCTTATGCTAATGCCGTGCGCTAATTGCAGCTCTCCTGCATAATGATGGAAATAGCTGGAAAGGACGTCGTCGCACGTTTTACACGTGAATGATTGGAAAATTTATGTAATTTGCCGATCTCTTGATATTTCCCTTTCTTCGCGGCAATTAGACGGCCGCCCCCTCCGGTTCCACTTCGTAACCAGTCTTCACACTTCGCGCTTCGATTTTGTCACCACTTTCCAATCAAACTTAATCAATTCACACTGCATATCAACGACATTCCATATCTTCTAACACTTCTTTTCCTGCATAAAATAACAACTTAAAGAAATGCACTCATAACAACAATTGTAGATACGTTCCACAGGAAAACACAGAAAAATAAATCGCACAAAAAAAGACACACGTATAAAAATGAAGGATACGTTCCATAATTTCTTAAAACCGTATAAAACTAAATCAATGAGTTACAATATACCGAAAATCGCATAAAAAGGGTTTATTAAATTTCAGAAAATTAATTATATTCTTTCTGAAATGTTTATTCATAATTTTATGAAAACGTTAACAATCATAGACAAGTTTATTAAATTTCAGAAAAATATAATCTTAACGTAATCCTTCTAAATTTATACGAAAAAATTTTACAAAAAAAATACAGAAAATTTTTATGAAAGTTAATCTTTCTTCACATTTGCTATATGAGAGTGTTCGGCATAATTTGCGAACTGGTTCGAAATCACTTTCATCACTAGAAAAGATAATCAGCAGCATATCAGATCTATGTCCTGAAGATAATGATTCTTCACAAGTAAAATTAGTCTCAACTTCGCTTGTTGATTTCTTCCCTTTGACAATATAATGAGTGATTAAACTTTGCTATGGCTTTACTATTTTTTTGTACAATTCCTGATATCCAGAAATGCAATTCTGAACATCGCGTTGAAACTTGAATGCTTTTCAGAATCATCATCTTTTTCGATGAAATGGTTTGCCAAATTACTGGAAAGTTGAAGACCTTCTCGAATTACACTTGCAGTGAGTGTGACTGGAGTTTCATCTTCTTCCGATTCATTTTCGTTTTCTTGTTCTTCAACGGTATCAAGAGTTATACCAATGATATCATTGTCATTCATGACATTATCCTCAAGTAATTCGTCTAAATCGTTTTGGGTATATGTTTCAAAACCTTCCCCACCAATTTCATGTGCCAAAGAAATTATTTCAGCTAAAACTGTCGATGTTTGGTTAGTTTCTTTGAATTTTAACGTGTACAATGGCCTAAAATAGTTATTTCAAAAAAATGCTTCTTGAAATAAAAAACGCATTAAAAGGTAATTAAATAAATTGATTCACACATTCCTTCGTTTCCTACGTACAATAACAAAGTAAGGAAAGAAAATATTAGCAAATATAATAATTTAATGTTAAATTTAATCAAATTATTCACAAGTTGGCGGAAAGAATTAATATTGTTCACATGAGTAGGAAATTATTGAACACAAAATTTTCAAAATCATTAAAATAAACACTTTGAAAAACTAAACAGTAAATGTACCAATAATTCTTTGAACGAAATTGTCTTAATAAATTTGTGTAAAGAAAATAAATATAGCAATACTAATGAATTATTTATGAAAATGAATAATTTTCAGTTTGAACGAGAGATAGTTGAAATGATATTAAATCCATTTCAAATCAGATTTTTGCTGATTGAAATTGATTGAATAATAAGCATTGTGTTGGTAGCAGTGGCCATGTATAGTCATTGTGTATTATATAATGAGCGGCAATTACTTCCGATTGCGAACAAACCGAATGCAATATTCCCATTGCGAATCGCCCATTAATGTATGCACTACACTACACAGAACTACTGTCTGAGAATAATCAAACGGTCAACATGAAGCTATTTAGTTATGCGTTCATCGCGGTGCTTGAACCCATTCGAGTTTCAACCGAATCGGTTTTCTTTTAGGAAAAAGTTATCCGCTATTCGGAATGCTCAAAGGGCGTCGAGCAAAGGTGAATTAAGCAAACGTTGCAG
Organism: Nicrophorus orbicollis; assembly: GCA_018845635.1. Taxonomy (NCBI): domain Eukaryota; kingdom Metazoa; phylum Arthropoda; class Insecta; order Coleoptera; family Silphidae; genus Nicrophorus; species Nicrophorus orbicollis. The sequence continues at coordinate 488,196 of JAFMTC010000011.1, read as the reverse complement.
ATGTTTCAAGGCAAGGCAGATGTTCCGCGTTCATTTGCCCAACGAGCGAATGAATCACGGACAGAGGTAATATAAGGATTTTCCAACATTGGTCAACATTTTATTGACGAAAGGGAATGATTCAATGCTCGCATGGTAACACGACAGTTGCTATGCCTATGTTGAGACATCTGATCGGAGGGTGGATTAATGAAGCAGGAACGGCAGGAGGAGAGTAGATGGAGAGATGAGGTGTAAAAGGTGCGAAGGATGATGAAGAAAAAGAGTGTTTGTGTGTACGAGTGTGCATGTGTCGAAAGTGGAGGAGGCCCATAAATTATGGGGAACGCGTATATAGTGTACGTATATAAATGTGCGCTTGTGGTGCGTAGAGGGACACATAAAAGCCCGAAGAGATATGTAAATGGAAATCCACAATGTAGTATTATGTTATGTAGAGGGAATAATATTCGCATAATTTATTTATGATTATTGCTGAATACTGAATTAAGACGTGGAGGAATGCTGAAGGAGGGAAAAGACGACAAGAGATGGATGAGTAGGAGAGAGAGAGAGAGAGTTTAAAAGTAAATAAATAAATGAGGAGTAAAATAAAGTCGACGAGTGTGCTTTTTTTTCTCTTCTCTCTTTTTGACGGAAAAGAAGAAAACGAAAGATAAAGTGCGTCCGCAGGTGAATAACAAATTCGCGATCGTTCAATGACATCACACGGTATAAATATGTTGCGTTGTTTGTTATTGACCGTGTGTGGATGCGGATGGCATGAAGCGACGGCGAAGAAGCGGAGGAGCGAGAAGACGAAGTAGCAGAAGAAGTATCGAACCTTATGAAGTTTCGAAGTTCGAGCGTTGCATAGAATGTGGCTGCGTGTGCGTGTGTGTTTGATGGATACGAGGCATGTATTATTCAAAGAAAGTGAATAGATGGCACTAAGACAGATTGAAATTCCCGACTTGTAGATATCATATTACCATATCTGGGGAGCCTCGTATTAGTGCGGATTCCTTCCTTTAACACGAGCTTTCCCGTTTTCCCGCAAGCGATATACTTTAATGATTATGTTCGCCAAATGCAAGGAGCAAAACGACCCATTGTAATTACGCATTGTCGATCCTCGGACTTCTTCATCCTGCAGCAAAACCATCCCCCTCCCATCCAACTCCGAAACACCCACCTCGAGGGAAACGTTTCATTATTAATTCTGTAATCCTAGAAGCCGGCGACAACAGGAAATTGAATTATTGCAATGTTAGAGCAAACACGGAACGGAAACACCCCTCCGTTCTTAATTAATGAATTAATTCGAAAGGGAACAGAAGCAACGTGTAAAGCACGAGACGAAGAACCCCGTAGGAAGGAGCACAATGGGTGGACAGAGGCAGCCGGGACACGCCACATAACTAATGATTTGGGAATTCATTAAAAGAAGTACAACCCCTTTCGAATACGCTTTTTTTTAACTTGATCGCTTTTCCAGATACAAATTTCCAAATATATTTCTACAGATTTTCGATACTCGTGAAGAGAAATAATTGTAAATCTAATTAATACTAACCAATTTAAAGTTATTTTACTTAAAATTTACATTTCATAACTTGATCATCTTTCCAAATACTTTACAAGTTTCACAACATATTTTTAAAGATTTTCGGTACTCGTGAAGAGAAATAATTGTAAATCTAATTAATACTAACTATTTTAAAGTTATT
>JAFMTC010000011.1:475252-486439 GCA_018845635.1 Nicrophorus orbicollis | reverse complement strand
TTACAAGATTCACAAAATATTTCTATAGATTTTCGATACTCTTGAAGAGAAATAATTGTAAATCTAATTAATACTATTTTAAAGTTATTTTCTATAAAATTATGTGTATCTCTTTGTAATTAATAGAAAATTTAATATATGTAGCAATATTATTGTTTATTACAATAATGAATCCACAATTATATGTTTATAAAATACTTAATAATGCGCCTTAAAGTATTATTTATTGAGAAATAATAATTAACAAAATTTGTTGAATGTTCATGCTAAGGATTAACTTTACTTTATTAAATTATTTCATTGAGGCAAATCATGAATAAATGTACATATATGCAAAATTTGTTAGAATTAGGGCAGAAGAATTAAAGATAATCATGAAATTAAGGTTCATATAATCATCAAATATTCAATAATACTTATTTAAGTACTAAATGTATTATATAAAGATCTAATTTTTCAAGTATTTTACATGGTAGATATATGCAAAATATACGGCAATTAGGGCAGAAAAAACTAATAGAAAATCATAATATTAGTATCATCAAATACTTAAGTACAAAATATTGAGATCTAATTCAACAAGTTTTTGACAAGTTATTTGCTATTGTTGTAAAAAAGCAAACAAACATACCTCGCTTTACAGCCTAGATACATTCCACGAAACTTTGCCGCAAAGCGAAAAGCCGTATAACGAATCAATTATTGCGCTTGCGCAAGATTGGCAACATGTAGATATATCGACATGGAAAAAAGTGCCGTTATAGCGAAATATTTTAGGCCGTAAATCGAAAACGTACCTTAATTGAAGAGGGCCGTTATAGCGAAATGCCGTATAAAGAGCGGCCGTATAGCGAGGTATGTATGTATATTAAAACTTTGACAGAAATACTAAACAAAAATATCATGAGAAGAAGTGTGATATCGATCAGCAATCAACGCTTTTTTTAATTGTCATGAATACTACTTTCAAATTACCTATCGAAACAAAAGCAAAACTAAACAAATGCAGGTCTAGTTTTATATGTCGAAAGGCGATCGTGGCAACTTAATGTCTTGTTTACTCTGACCGTTAAATGTCAGACGATAAATAAATTGAATAAAGTTATATTTGCTATGAATAACTGCATTTCGCTAATTTGCAATCACTTATAATTATGCAGCGAATAACTCCGGTCGCAAGATTTATAGCGATCATATGTTACCGAGACAATTTCCATAACAAACATCGCACAGCGCACATATTAACAATATTTCTGAAACCTACATTCATTTCTTTTTTTTTCTGTTGCAATTTAGAATACAATGTTTTAATGAGTTTAAGCTTCAAATATAACTGTAAACATTCAATAAAGGCATCATGCGACTTGAGTGTTATTATATTTGACAAAAGAATGTTTAATTTAATGAAGTATCTGCATTTGAAAGAAATAATCACATTGTCAAGTACAGTGGTACCTCGATATACGAGTGTTGAGATACGAGCGATATTCTGCTTTGAGATGAGAGCAAGATTTGAGATACGAGGAATCGCACACCAACAGTTACTCCCACCTCAGACTAATTGCTTTGAGATACGAGCAAGGTTACGAAACGAATTAAACTCATATGTCGAGGTGCCACTGTATATATGTAATTTAATTGATGTAACTATATTTAGTTGTAATTGCTATTATAATAACAATTACAATGAATACAGATGAGAAGAAAGAGAAAACTGGAGGATTGTATGTCTTAAAAAGGATATATGACCATCAAGGCATCAAGAGATGTGAAAAGAAACGAAATGTTAAACGAATAATGAAGATCCTGAAGGATGGATTATATCATGGGCGGTAATGGACATACCGATGGCTGGTTTCTCATCACCAAAGGAATCCTGCGCCGACGAAGTTTCTCCTTCTTCATCATCGTCAACATCCTCTTCTTCATTTAGCTCTTCGGCGTTTCGTTTTTCGAATGTGCCTCGGAATGCTCGGAGCGAAACGAAATGTCCGGATATGGTTGCATACAATTAATTAGAGACAGATTAATGCCGTGTAATTGTGCACGAGCCCGACGACTTCCTGGCACTCGACCGAAAAGACGAAGACGATGACCAGGACAACCGCTTATCTCTCGTTCCTTCCTCTCATCTTTCACCGATGATGGACTTCTTCTGAGGGGCGAAAAACAAAAAGAAGTGTGGGAGTCGCGAGACGCTTGCCCCCACACGTTTTATTAATTACACAACGGACGGCGATCCTTTTGTTCGGTCCCCGTCCATTTTGCATTCGTCTCTGTCAACTACCGAAGACCCCCTGTGATCCTCTCTTCTCTTTTCTCTAATGGACATCGCCATTGTCTCTTCCACTTGTTTTTCGTCTCCTTCGCATAGACGAGAGAAGGACTCATTTGTATTAGTCGTTCGTATTTCTACGTGACAGCAGACCTCAGCTTCACTTGCCAATTCAAAACTAAGTTCAATTTCCATAACATCCATAGCTTGTGTTTCACAAATGTTTGTCACACTTTACTTTTCTATCATCTGCCTACGTGCAATGAAATGACTATTGTTTCGACCATAGCTATGTTTAGTGGAAATAATGCTAACCACAAGCATACAAACGATAGACAAGTCAATTGCCACAAATATATGAGAAACAAAGCTATGGTAGTCTTGGAAACAATACTTGTCTCATGTAGACAAGCAATATGTGACAAATATTTGTGAAACAAGTAGTGGAAATAATACTAACCACAAGCATACAAATGATAGACAAGTGAATTGCCACAAATATATGAGAAACAAAGCTATGGTAGTCTTGGAAACAATACTTGTCTCATGTAGGCAAATGATAGACAAGTAAATGTTACAAATATTTGTGAAACAAGTAGTGGAAATAATACTAATAACAAGCATACAAACGATAGACAAATGAATTGCCACAAATATATGAGAAACAAAGCTATGGTAGTCTTGGAAATAATACTTGTCTCATGTAGGCAAATGATAGACAAGTAAATGTGACAAATATTTGTGAAGCAAGTAATTGAAATAATGCTAATCACAAATAGACAAGTGGATTATCACAAATATTTGTCACATATTGCTTTTCTACGGGAGACAAGTATTGTTTCCAAGACTACCATATCTTTGTTTCTCAAATATTGTACTTGAGTATTATTTCAATAGCTTCCAGTACTTGCTTCACAAATATTTGTTACAAATTACTTGTCTATCATGGAATGAGTACAACTTTCTAATATTTGACTTTATTTCTGAAACGAATTAACAATATTCCATACTAAGACAGTATAGAATATCATTAATAGCTATAATAGCTATTACAAGTAATCAACTTTTTTGGAAAATCATCTGAATTGCCATTAAAAACTTGGAAATTAGCAAACAGATTAAAGAATCTATTAAATTTGGCAAAAGAAGTACTTGGAGTAGACATTATAGATGGTGAAGAAAGTGAAAAATGTGTAATTATTTATAAGAAATTTGCTCGAGGAACTATTGAAAATTATATAAATAGCAGATATTTCATCAATTGCATAACAGATGATAATACTTCTCTCATCAGTTAGTTCATCTTATTGCTGGGAAATTTGGGAAATATAAGAAAAAATTGAGAAAATCAGAAACATCTGTTTGGTAATCTGGTGAGAATGATATAGTTTTATAGAACACTGGTTGTTCAAATCCAATATTAATTAGTAAATTGAGAACAAATATTAGTGGAAAAAAAATTTGGAAAATGTTTCTTTAAAAATCACCAAAAAAAAAGAAACTAGGTCATGAATACAATCAACTAAAACTGTTAGGAAAACCCTAACGTTGAAATAAATGATGGTTTATTGTAATACCAATACATCGGAATTGAAATAAATAAGTGTGAAAATTGAATATATCTGTAAACGAATTGCAAATGAAATGAAACTGAAGCCAAAAATGGTAGAAACCCGAGGCCCTGGGAAAACGAATAAAAATGTCAAAGAGTGGAGAGGAGAGAAGAAGCAGAGTGAAAGAGCAAAGAAAAACGAGAATTATGGAACGCCGTGCAATTGCAATGTGACTGTTATTAATTTTGGTATTCGATACGAGCGGCAGTAAAACTGAATGTCAAGGCTTTCTTCCCGCACATTAGTAAAAATGTAAATAAAAGAAGTGAATAAAAATGCGGCCACTTCTGTTTCTCTTTCTTTTCATTCTTCTTTTTTTTTTGTTCATTTCAGCTTAATGCTAAATAGATTTAGAGTGTATCAAACCGACGACGACGACGAAGAGATGGTGTTCTTTTCCTCCTCCATCTCTTCGTCTTCTGCGTCGTGTTGTGCCAGAGACATTCACTTCTCTTCAGGAGGAGGAAGGGAGGGAGGGAGGACACCACGACCGAATATTCTGTCGCGAGGTCATAAACAACATTCACGGTGTTAATACTAATTGTTCGACACGAGCAAACAAACAAACAAACAAACGGAGACCGCAAACGGACAATAAACGAAACGAAACGCCGTTCGGAGAATTGTTGCGATTTAATGTCACCCGTTGTTCTCGCATTTCCACTTTGCTGATTACGCTCAAAAACAAAAACAAAACAAAAAAGCGCACTATAAACGTTACAATTACTTTCCTACTCGCTGATTATTCTCCTGTGGTTTCAGTTACATTATTTATGTTCCCTTTGTAATTATTCGTGTTCAGACTTTTCTTCTTTGCAAACTTTTTTCTAAACGTTGAGTGAATAATCGATAAACAATGATATTTCACTTTGTTTAGGACGAATTAGCATTGCATCTAGATTTTAGACATACATTTTGAATTGCAATTTGTTTGCAGATTCATTTTGTATCGAAATAATCTAAAAGTTAATTAACAAAATAAACATTCAATTCCAAGTGAACTTAAAACAATAGAATAACAATACTTATTTTGCAAAGGTTTGCGTTTTTCTAATTTAGGATTCACAAAATAATCGATAAACAATGATATTTCACTTTGGTTTAGTACGAATTAGCATTACATCTAGATTTTAGACATACATTTTGAATTGCAATTAGTTTCCAGATTCATTTTGTATTGAAATAATCTAAAAGTTAATTAACAAAATAAACGTTCAATTCCAAGTGAACTTAAAACATTTTTTACATGAAAACTTTATGGAAATAATAGAATAATAATACGTATTTTGCAAAGACTTGCGTTTTCTAATTATGATTCACAAAATAATCAAAAAATAATCATTTAAATTACAAACTTTTTTGAAAAACTTTTGCGAACTGTTTTCTAAAACGTTGAGTTAATAATCGATAAACAATGATATTTCACTTTGTTTTAGGACGAATTAGCATTGCATCTAGATTTTAGACATACATTTTGAATTGTAATTTGTTTGCAGATTCATTTTTCATGGATTGAAATAATCTGAAAGTTAATTAACAAAATAAACGTTCAATTCCAAGTGAACTTAAAACAATTTTTACATTAAAACTTTATGGAAATAATAGAATAACAATACTTATTTTGCAAAGGTTTGCGTTTTCTAATTATGATTTACAAAATAATAAAAAAATAATCATTTAAATTACAAACTTTTTTCTAAAACGTTGAGTGAATAATCGATAAACAATGATATTTCTTTGTTTTAGGATGAATTTGCATTGCATCTAGATTTTAGACATATATTTTGAATTGCAATTTGTTTGCAGATTCATTTTTCATGGATTGAAATAATCTGAAAGTTAATTAACAAAATAAACGTTCAATTTCAAGTGAACTTAAAACAATTTTTACATGAAAACTTTATGGAAATAATAGAATAACAATATTTATTTTGCAAAGGTTTGCGTTTTCTAATTTAGGATTCACAAAATAATCAAAAAATAATCATTTAAATTACAAACTTTTTTGCAAAACTTTTGCAAACTTTTTTTGTAAAACGTTGAGTTAATAATCGATAAACAATGATATTTCACTTTGTTTAGGACGAATTAGCATTGCATCTAGATTTTAGACATACATTTTGAATTGCAATTTGTTTGCAGATTTATTTTTCATGGATTGAAATAATCTGAAAGTTAATTAACTAAATAAACGTTCAATTCCAAGTGAACTTAAAACAATTTTTACATGAAAACTTTATGGAAATAACAGAATAACAATACTTATTTTGCAAAGGTTTGCGTTTTTCTAATTTAGGATTCACAAAATAATAAAAAAATAATCATTTAAATACCCTTGTAAAATAAATAGTAATAATTAAAATTTATTGCATTTTTCCAAATTAGGAAATAAATAATTACTTCGTTCATGAAGCTATATCGTTTTTAACAATGATTCTTTCCAAATAAGTTTAGAAACCGTCATACACCACCTACGTGTTTTCATCCAGAAATTTGAAATATTAACGGAGCTTTTCCCATGACATCGAAATAAATGGAACTTAAATTACAGAACGATTAATTAATACCGCTCTGCAACGTTTCTAATATTAACCTTATTTACTTTCATTAGTAAATTCAACTATAATTGCTCCCTAATTCCATTGAAACCTTAATGGATTACGTTTTAAACCGTTCCTAGTTTAGTGTTTTTTTTTTGTTGTGGCTAAATTGATTGTGGTCCGCACATTAAGCACATTGATAATGACGAGCAATTAAATTTAAGTTAAATTAAGTAATGGACACTTTAAATTTTGTAGAAAACAGAAGAGGAAAAAAAACGAGAAAATATTTGTATTCGTCGAGCATATTTTATTACTAATATGTTTATTTTATACTCTTGCAGCCAATTATCTTCATTTGGAATAGCTTTCTACGCTTGAGGGTGAACAACGAGACGAACGGAGAACATTAAACATACATGAATGCCAATAAACTCACGAGAGAAAATATCTCGCAGGTCCACGACAATTACGAGATAAATTATAACTATTTTTTATATATATATATGAATAAGACAACGTATAAAGTTTCGAATGGATAAAGATCGGATTTGATTGAACTTTGGATGGCATTTGTTATTGTTATTGTTGAGACCTTTCGGGTGAGGTGAAATCGAAATCGGAATGGAACGCTCCGTTCTTCATCTGACGACCAATGCTAATTTTTTGTCTTTTTTTTTATTAGTTTTCCAAGAAACACATGAAATGTAAACAAGAAACATGTATTATTCTTATAAAATAGAAGCAATCGCTGTACGGCCGCTCTTTATAAGGCATTTCGCTATAACGGCCCTCTTCAATTAAGGCACGTTTTCGATTTACGGCCTAAAATGTTTCGCTATAACGGCCGATGTCGATATATATACATGTTGCCAATCTTGCGCAAGCGCAATAATTGATTCGTTATACAGCTTTTTCACTTTGTATTCTTAATACAATTAGTTCTTATGATTTGGGCCTCAAATTTGGAATTGGGAATAAATAATGAAGTTAATTATAAAATCTTTAATTTCTAATACAAGAAAGGAACATATACATGATACCTTATCTAAACAATAGCATACTATAATAATGTAAACATATAGAAACAGTTAATTAATCGTTATTTTTCTTTGATTTCAAAGAATTTGTCACTTATTTTTAAGAAAATTTACGTTAGATTCATTGGTCTTCCTTCTCCCATTGTGTGGATCTTAAATATTTTGCTTTAGTGTTGTAAGTTTTGAAAAACTTCTTTGGGACTTAATTGATTCTGCTTCATTTATTGAAGTTGAGTATTGTTATATAATTCAGAAATTGAAATAAAGTTGTAATAAACTTACTTTTTGTTCATTTGCAGATGCAATTTTGCTAAGGCTTTTTTTATTTTTTCGTAACCAGTTTCATATTTCCTTAGCAAATAATTTAATATCATAGATAATTGTAAAAGTCGCCAATTTGACTTGAAATACAAACATTTTTAAATGATACGACAGCATATGGAATGGAAGGGTTTAGTTATAGGTATTTAGTTTTAGTACGGGTTTCGGATCGAAAGTATAGTTATAAACTATCTATTGTTTATTAACTATAATAATGTCGTACATTCAAATGTTCGAACATTTGTCAAATAACACGAAACCAGATGAAATCAATGGCTTATTTGTCTGTTATAGTTAAGTTAGTTATAGCCCGATTGACCGGCTATTGACCACAGTCTTTCTGACCTATTTGTACAAATTACGTGAATTTAATTATGTGGTTTTATTGCGTTTCTGTCATGTTGGTTTCGCTACTTTTCGATTTCGTTATCCGATGGTCGTAGACTTGCTATTTCTTTCGTTTGTGTTTTTTCAGTGTGTGTTTGTGTTCTGTCTGTTGTCCGTTTTCCAATTCCATTATTGGCGAATGAACGACTGGAGAAACGGGCGAGAAGGAGGAAAAAGAAAAGCATATAAAGATGAATGTGTGGTCTGCTGGTGGTGGTGGTGGTGGTGTAGGTATACATCGGGCTGATGTATAATGGGTCTGAGCCACTGATGTGAACTTTGCGAGTTGGCCGGCAGTAAATAAAGGCTGACGTTAATGGGCAATAAATAATTTGAATTAGTTCCATTTTCATTTTCCATGTGAGGCTTTATAACTCAGATGTCTTACATAGATTAAGAGCGCGCCGCTCGCCGCCGCTGCTACGGCTAGGCTGGCCTAGGTGGGATACACCTATCCATCCATTCATCCATCCATCATCCACGGTGCCTGTAGTATCAGATCTGGAGCTCGCAGATCTGCGATGATCTGTATCTGTTCGGTACACTTTCGGCGCCGACGATAAAAGGCTTCCTAGATAAAAGGACTGAAAAAGGGAACAAATAAAGAGCGCAGAGGAATAGAGAAATGATCGCTCCAGGATTTCCTGGTATATCCGATGCTATGGTAATAAGTCCTAATAGAGCGCGGTATTAAAATTTTACAGCGAATTACATTGTACGCACTGCCATTTATCGCAGGCACTTATGGCCGCAATTTAAATCGAAGCTATTTCCTGTAAACAGAAGAGGAGATGCTGTTGTTGTTGATGATGATGATGATGATGAAGAAGGAGAGCCGGGGTTTACAGTTGTATTATTGACCGTCTGAGCGGCCGCCGCCGCGAGATTCCAGCCAGTTTATTTCCTGCACATCTCCAGTTATCTTCAACTGAACACGTTTCATTCATAACCACCATTCATGGAACCTCTCTTCCTCTGTCTTCTTTTCTTCATCTTCTTCTTCCTCCTCCTCATCGTCGTCTCCGACAACGACCACTTATTCCACTTCTTCGTCCTCTCGTTCGCTGAACCAGAGCTGAACCATCGTTCTCCGCATGTAACTCGGATCGAACCTGAGCGATCTCGTTTAGATTTTAGTGGAATGCTCATCGATAATTGCATACCAAAAGAACTGCGTGAAATAATTGCAGATATTTCAACGACAATAAAAGGAGATCCTCGAATGGATCAACGTTTCGAAATGCACATAAATTTGATGGAAATATTCAAACGTTTATGATACCCGAGAAAATGATTAATTTGTAAAGACATTAGCTGCAATTACATCTGCTTTGTGCAGTTTATAGAAACACAGAAAATGAATGATTTCTAAGAACAGTCAATTTCCTAAGCTTACGAAAACGGGTTTGTACTTGAATGTTCGTGATAATTATAAATCCAAGTTACCTCTGAAATTAACTAGACATATTTCGGAGCTATTAGCAAAGTTTGAAGTAATAATTACCTTAATTGAAGTTACGTAGGAATCTTGAAGACTTGAGTTTGTTTATATAAGCATCGGTGGTTCAGTGGTAGAATGCTCGCCTGCCACGCGGGCGGCCCGGGTTCGATTCCCGGCCGATGCAATTTATTTTTAAATTTAGTTTATAAATTATTATCAGTTACGAAAGGTTAAATCAAAAGTGTTATGTAACTAATTTTGATAACCTTGTAATACATTTAATAACAATTCTCATAAAATTTGTATATTTATTTAACTGAAATGGAATTTATTTTAATAATTGTACTAATAATAATATTATCAAGTATATGTATCGATACATTAAGTAAAAGGACTGTTGACCGAGGTTTTTCTGCACTTATTTTACATGAAAATGTATACGAAAACAAAACAAGAGCATTCTACAATAGCTAATTAATTGTAAAAATTAACAAATAATCATATGTATTTAACAATAAAAAGAAATGCAAATTGTCCTAATTGTACTATTTCCTGAAAGTTGTAAGCATTTTTAATTCTAATTCCAGAAACAAATTATTTGTCTATAATTGTACTATTTCTAATACGAATGTAAGATATTGTTGTGTTAACATTTCTTTGTGCTGTTTCATGAAGTCGTGAAGCAATGGATTGATGGAATTGATAAAATGAGGGGTTGTAGAAAAGAGAAGGGTAAAATGGACAATGGGCTCTTCGGGCCAAAAAGAGAAGTCGAAGAAGAAGAAAAAATAGATGAGATTCGATTATAAATCAATTTTCGGTATATTTACAAGTCATAAAATAATAACGTGGAGAGACGAGAATCGTGTTCGTCGACGAGGATGACATGCATTGAAATAAAAACGTCGAGACGGTAGGGGGTAGCAGCACCTCCTGCGGCATTGTATGGTAATTAGAACACGGCGGGGGCGGCGATATTATGGGGTTCGTACTGCTCTTCGTCCCCCTTTGGCACGCATGTTCTCACCTGTCATCGGTGAATGATGACGGTTTGTAAGTGAGGCCCCCCTCGACAAAACAACAACAACACCTCCACCAAGAGCAAAGACGATGCGCGCATCTCCTCACTGACAATACTAGAAATAAATTAATGCGGTGACTTTGAAAAATCGCGAAACAATAATCGAATTCTTTTCAATAATCGAACAGATAAAACAGAAAGGGTGGTGAAGAATTGTTAACACTACTGGGGTTCACTTCCAGATGGTAATTAATGAAAATTCAAAACTATTATTTAAAAGAATATTATGTACGAGAAGCGTAGAAGAAATACTATGAAGAAGAGTGTTTTTACAATAAAGCTATTAATAAATATAAAACAATTTCAGAGTGCTGTTGAAGACAATCAAATTTTTTAATTTTCGTTATTTTCTTGTAATTGTTGTTCCAGACAAGCGATCTGGATACCTTCCTATGCAAGCAGGAATGGGAGAGGAGGTTCGAAGAGGAACTGGATAAGCCGAGGCGGGATTCGGCCTCGCAGATCGATGATTTCTTCGAGCCGCCTCGT
>JAFMTC010000011.1:456904-474810 GCA_018845635.1 Nicrophorus orbicollis | reverse complement strand
ATGTCCGCAAACGCCCGCCCCCAGAATCACGCACTCCGTCAAATATAACAGGAGGAACAACCCCGAGCTGGAGAAGCGTCGGATACACCATTGCGACTTCATGGGTAAAATTCACATTCTACATACTCCAAACTCATTGCAAAACAATGCACAAGTATACAAATATTTCTCAGTCAATAACCGTCACTCAAAACATGTTTCTTAACAATTTAGTGTCAACATGAGAAATACATTCAAAATTCCATAACCGACATGTTCTGCTTTGTCACTGTTCTCTTATTTTGTTGCTCTGTCCTAAATCTTCACGTCACCTCAACCCCTAAACAGAAATCTTTCTCTTTATCCGATTTGTCCTACAAAAAGGGCATATGGACCAGGAATGCATGATAAGGCAGAGGTTCATTCGAACATCCCCTTATTGTCCATTGCTTTACAAAACGGACCACGCATTGAAATATCAAAAAAATAACTTGTAAATTTCTTTAATATTATTAACATTACACAATAATATTCATAATAACGAATATAATTAATTGTTTGTTGCAGGTTGCACCAAGGTCTACACCAAAAGTTCTCATCTGAAAGCTCATCAACGAATACATACAGGTATGTAAAGCTTATTTCTGAAAAAATATGAATGATCAAATGTCTTTACATCTTTTGATCTAATGCTTGAATAGACAACTTCAGATCTTATGTTATTGTGAACAAAATTCAATATTTGAATCACATCTATAGCTAAATAATATTTCTTAAGTATCTCTTTTTAGATGTTTAAGTCAGTCAATCTATCGGTCATAATGGCCCTTTAAATATCTCTTAAGTGGATGATATATAAGTACATTAGTATGGGTATATCACTAATAAGATATGTTTTGATGTGTTAAAGGTGAGAAGCCATACCAGTGCCAATGGCCCGACTGCGAGTGGAGATTTGCGAGGTCCGACGAGCTGACCCGTCACTATCGTAAGCATACGGGGGCCAAGCCGTTCAAATGCGCCGTCTGCGAAAGGTCCTTTGCCAGATCCGATCATCTGGCATTGCACATGAAGAGACACCTACCAAAAACGAGCAAGTGAAGTGTGCCCACGGATCGCGAAAGAAACACTGGAACAAACCGAGTGACCTACCCAAACATACAGACAGACATTATTCCACAGAGACAGAGTGCGATTTTACTTATGTTTTATTACTCCCCCATCTCGAGAACAGCAAAATCCGGACGATTTTACAAAACATATTACAAAACACACACACACACACAAATCCACATTCCATAATTTGAATGAATCTGAAAAGATCTCATCTTGTTTTACTCTTATAGTTTTCTTGTACTTTATTTTACGTTTTACACTCAGTGATTCCTTGTCAAACGAACGCTACATCATTTCCAATACCTACGAGACCAATTTCCGAACTTGTACGGTCTTGGGAGAAGACGACGGTCCTTACTTCTTAGACTTACTTATTTTTGTTTGTTTCCTTTAACTAATTCTTTATATTTGATTCCGAGCTAATCGAAAAGTAATATATATGTGTGAAAAATGTAATTGATTAATATATATATATATATTTCTTTATTTTATGTATATTTGTTGTTATGAAGTTTGTATATTTTTTTAGTAAATTATTAATTGTGATTTTTATTATTTAAACTTTAAGAACGATTATGATGAAACGCGCGGGGCGGGTCGAAGAAGGAACGAAGACGAGGAATTTGAGAATGAGAGAGAACAATTTTTACTTTTGCTGTGTTTCTTATTGGCTACGTGCACACACTTTGTATAAAAAAAATTACAGATTACAAGAAAAATGTGACTATTATAATTGTTTACTACTACAGAAGAATAATATGGGGTATCATTCAAATGAAATTATTAATACTGTTGCCGTTTTCTCACTTTTTCCGAGGAAACCGGACACGAAGTAGATTGATTGATTGATTTTTTTTTAAATTTCCATTCCATTTTTTTGCCATTTTATTTCTCTTATTAGCATACTATAATTATTATTATTATACCCAGTGTTGTGATTATTTAAACTTTTATATATATTAAATGTATTTATATTATATTAATCGTATACAAAAATTCAGTATATGAAGTTACCAAATATGTACACTGATCTTGAACGACTTTAATTATCGAAGCTAAAGAAAAGAATAAATAAATAAATCAACAATATTGTCTGTACATAATAATATAACAAAAAGAGACGAGCGAAACATTGAAACGAAGCAAGTGCATGTGTATATATAAATAATTGATACATTTTATGTAAACTGACTAGAAACTAGTCACAAGATTTTTTTTTTATAATTCTAATAACTATATTTTGTTTGGTTCTCAAATGATTCAATTGTGAAGAGATGAAGAGAAAGAAAGCTGCTACGCACGTCTAGTGTATTTATGAGATAAACAAATACTTAATTATATTACATATCTAATAACAATTATAGAAAATGCACCGAAAGAAGAAAATTATTAACATTACTTTAAATAATTTTTGTTTTGTTTATTTATATTTTAACAAGATCCATTCAAATCTATTCTATTTTCTTGTTTGTTTGTTTTTTTTACTCTATTTAGATGTTATATAGGTAGAACATGTTTTTTTTTTACTATATTGTAATTATAATACAATTTTATTTTTACCACATGTTGTTTCGACACAATAAAAGCAAGAGGAACACAAAATCGTACAGTTAAAATACTTATTTTTTCTGAATAAATACATTTCTAAATAAAACTTACTGGCTTTCAATAAAAATTGTAACTGAACAATACTCTCGAGATTAATAAAAGTATATTCTTTTCGTTCTCAATGAGTTTCCTACTTATCAGTAACCTCTAGATGCTTCAGAAGATGTTGCTTTAAACTGGGCATGTGCTTTGGAATGTGGTCACATTTGTGGCATTTGAGTGGTTCATTAAGAAATCCCTTGCACTCATCTGCGGATAACTTTTTGACAGCCCCATCCTTCTCCAAGCTATTGCAAACCTCTAAAATAATCAATAATTGTTAAACTGTTGATGCATTTATCTCTTGATCTGCTTGTACCTTCTGAATCTAAGAAAAATCCAGTTGTGTAGCTGTTCCAATGCTTCTTGGTCTTCAGGCAAGGTGAATTCATGTCATCACTGATGACATGCAGATGTAACCGGAACATGCTTGCCTCTGCATGATAGCCAAACCTAAAGGTTCTGTGCTTGTGCTGTTCAGCCAGTTCCTCTCCAATCTTGTGCATATGCCTGAGGAGGCTGAGATGATCTGCGTCAACTGATTTTAAGGTGCTGATCTCCTCTTTGGGAATGACCAGATAATGGAACTCCGCTTTTGGGTATTTGTCATTGATGACCACTATTTTATCGTCCTGTTTCACTATGTTGTCTGGATCCTCCATGGCCGTGAGGAGGCCATTGGCCCAATGTCCACTGGATTTACTCTTCTTGGCATCCTCATTTTGAGAATCAAGTTTCCTCTTCATATTTGACAAGTCCACATACCATGTACATACAATAACAAAAACTAACCTAGCGGAACGGGAAACAGGTTGGGTAACATAAGGAAAACTTAGTCTTAGTCTTCACTCAGAGGATTTTTCTTTGTGAAACTGTAACCGTGATATTCGATCGATTCGTATTTAAATTTGCGCAAGCATCTGCAGTCGACACCGCACTTGGTCGAGCCGCATTTCTTGCACGGATAGAAGCAACCCGGACATTCGGACTCCAAGCAATCGCAGGCATCTCTTCCCGTTGCGTTGTGGATCCCTCTGTGGTTGTACAAGGCACCGTTTCCCTTGCGAGTCTGAATCTTTTTCATCAGCTTCCTCTTCTCCCTCTCGCTCGTCTCCGGATTAAAGTTGCCCAGAAACTTGATCTTCTCCTTGTTTGCAATGGCAATTTGCCTTCTGGTGATGGCCGGCTTTCCAGAAACGAAAGACTCCTGCTGACTTGCACCCGTCGATTTCTTCGCCAAGCGCAACGAGCTGTTCCTTGTTATTCTCAATTCCTCGGTGGAAATAGCAGTAGCTGCAGAAACACCTGCACTTGTTGTAACTGAATCATTGGATTCCATTATTACTCAAACAATTACACTTGTATGAACTAAACTGTTGCTTACAAACAAGTAAACCAGTTGGGATCGTCTCAAACAACCACTAACACCAACATCTAAAACTTATTTATTTAATTAGACAACCATCTTTTCTTAATAACAAATTTCCCATTAACTCAAGCTTGAAGTTCTTCAAAAATCTACATTATTTATAGATAAATAATTACATTGAAATCCTGATACAAATAAAACTAGAATTGATATAATTTCAATTGACGTGCAACAATACTTTGCTGTTTATTAAACAATTTATGGTCCTTTACTGCTTACCACGAGCATTACATTAATACTCTCTTATTATTATCACTAACAACAAGTAAGAAAATCATTGTTTTCTTACTTTACTTGAATCTTCATCCTCGTGTAATTGAGATTTCTTACTGCAGGTTTCAATCACAACCCTTTGGATGATGCAACCATTTAACTGTTGTGTATATAACATTGAATAACTTAAACAGTACATTATGCAACCTTATTAGCAATGCGGCTTGGCTTTTATTTAACGGTTATTCTTTTTTTTGAATTCGAGTCAATCCTTTAATTATTTACTATATTATTAAATGTTTTTACGATGAGTGAATTGTTCAAGAAAATGTGCGATATAGCCAATAAGGCACAATTGAGTGGAGCCCATCATCCAACCTGTCTTCATCAACTCAACAAACTCTTTAACACTGTAAAATGCACACCAAAAACCAGAAGATGTATGCTTAATATTACTTTTGCAGAGCAAACTGAATAAATTCGTGGAGGCCTTCTCCAATATTCTCAAGATTATAATGCAAGCACAGTACAAGAATGCCAATCCAGGAGTTGAAAGAATACTGCAATTTGTAGCTTTGTTCTGTGAAGGAATTGAACGAAAGATGAGCCAAGACATAGAGACTACCATAATAGAATCTCCATTCTTGAGTTCCATAATTCAGTTACTGTTGATGGTGATGATCTCAAATTGAGTTACTGGTTGAGTAAACTAAAAATGATTTCTTTTTTGTAATTTCAGGCACAACCAAATGCTAACCATGTGATTCGTTACAGAGCATGCCAACTGATTCAGACAATTTTAAGCCAACTGAAGGGTTTTGAGTTATCAGTGGAAATGTTTGATACTATACAGGATGCAATGTTGGAGAGGTTGAAAGATGAAAGGGAGAGTGTCAGATTGCAGGCAGTCAGTGCAATTTTCTCATTGCAGGACCCCACTGATCCCGATTGTCCTGTAGTCAACGAATTGTCATCGCAAATGATGTGTGATCCAAGCGCAAAGGTTGTAATTTACGTTTATTTTATTGATTGTATATGATTGGGTTATTTCAGGTGAGGAAGTTGTGCTTGGAAAAAGTGGGATTGCGACAAAATATTTTGGAGAATATAATCTCGAGAACCAGGGATGTTAACGTCAAGGTTCGATTGGCCGCTTATACCCGTTGCTCGCTAATACCGAAAGCTTTCCAAGTAATACAAGTGTAATTGAAACTTTGGGGGCCAATATTAATGAATTTAATTTGCAGGTGATCCAAAGGCAAAAGTTGATCAAGTTCGGATTCAACGATGAGAACGAATCGATCAGAAAATACATGCACGAAAGTTTCATAACGTCGTGGTTCGAATGTTACGAAGAAGACTATTTGATGTTTATTAATTCGCTGTGTTTAGATTCGGACTTTAAAGACTGCAAAGAGACTACGATAGTCGTGGAACACGTCCTCAGCGCATTCTTCACGTAACATCGTAATTAATCACAATTCTAACGTTTATAACTAAACTTGCTTTAATTTAAGATCGAAGCCGCATTCTGAATTGAAAGAAGTCTTAAATTTAGATGAAAACCGACTGTTACCGCTGGAGGATTTGAAATTCGAATCTGTTTTGTACTGGCGTTGCTATCTGGAAATGCTCAGAAAATGCGACGTTGATGAAGACGAGTATTTCCCTGAACTGGTGCACCTATGCAAATACATCCAAAAGTACTGTTTGCTATTTGGATTTGCCAAAATTTACTGAAAGATTCTCTTTTTTCAGTTATTATAAGGATAAGAACGATTTGGATCCTGAAAACGTCGAGTATTTTCATAATCAGTTTATACTGCAACAGTTGTTCCAAATGACCGTGAAATACGATTTCGGAGATAAATTTCTTCAGGAAACTATGAATGCATTGGTGGGAGAGGTGCTGCAGAACGCCGTATTGGAGGAAGAAGTTGTTGAGGCAATCATGAAAAATCTTGACTGCACTATACCCGATGTCAACGAGCAAATCAAGTTTGTCTGCCTCTTGATCTCGGAAATATCTTATGAGGCGCCCGACATTCCTGAACAGGAGGAGGATAACAGCAAGAAATTAGAAGTCATTTAATCTCATCACCTAAATGATTATAACGTGTAACAGAATTTTGTTTATAGTTGGCCAAGCTGAAAATCGAGTTGAGCTGCTTGAAAGAGGACATAGATGTGGCTGTAAAGGAAAATAACTTTCTGAAGGCCGAAGGACTTAAGGACAGGATAGCCGAGGTGGAAAATGCTATTATTAGTTGTGAAATAGCGGAGACCGGAGGGATTATGCTGGAGTATCAGAAGAAAACTGATGTAGCTACCTTAATAAAGTGCCTGGATATTTGCAACGCTCTGCTGTATTCGTTGAAAATCACCACGTTGAATTCGATGCTGATGACTCTCAAGGACAACACTATTCAGGTGCTGCTCGGACATAAAAATGAGATAGTCGGGTACAAGGCTATGAAGTGCTACGCACTCTGCTGCATGATGGATCAATCCACGGCTGAAATTGGGATTCATCTATTTTGCGTTCCGGTGAGTTTGTTGGTGATGATTTCGGCAAGTGGATGATTTCGTCTTTGTAGATTGACAGTTACAGTGCGGGAGGATTCTGCAATACGGACAGATTGTTGGTGGCAATAAGCGCTGTCGTTGATATGATAGTGTTGTACGGTACGGATTTGATTGCGAAACCCACGGATCCGGAGAACAGCTTTGACGAGCAGCACGAAACCATCTTCAAGGGTGGCTCCAGTTTGACTACGATCATTCAAGCTCTGGTCGATCTATTGCAGGACGAGGTAGAGTACCGAGTACTGATGATTGGAGTCAATCAATTACATAATTTCTTGGTTTCAGAATACCGACGTACAAGAGCACGCAAGTCATGGTCTGTGCAATCTACTGTTGACCAGTCGCATCCAATCTCATGCAGTGATATCACGGCTCATCCTGAAATGGTGCACTCCGCATTCCAGTAAGAAAGATCCATGCAAGTTGTTAGCAATCAAATAATAACGAATTTACAGACGACGAACAGCTGCAGAAGATGATCCAGAGGATAGGATTGACTTTGGAAAAGTTGCCGAGGATACGAGATTCGGCGGACGAACTTGAGAAGTCCGTTCTGCCGACGGTGAAGGCCATCATCAAAGCGCCAAAGACCAGTCCACTTGCCGGAGTAAACGCCTTGAACATTGCTAATTTCTTGATACAATTATGCCAAACGCATCCCGAGGTAGAATTTAAGAATGTCCATTTTTGACCCAATGATTTTACAATGATTGATTTCAGAGGTACCACATGAATTCCAGTTTGATGATAACCATCTGCAACGATATGATCAAAAGGCCGAAATCTATGAACAATTTAACGTACTCTAAGATGCTCCTGATGTTTCCGTTGGACGAAATGGATAGCACTTTGATGCGGGAATTATTGGCCATGTGCGATGACGTACGAAATGTGAGTTTATTATTATTATAATTTATTGAAATGATTTTTGAATTTGATGATTTTCCAGGAGGTTGTAGACAAAATGGTTGTGAAGAATATCATCAAGTTCACGGCAAACATTACTTCTCTGATGAACCAAATCGGGACCATCAAAGAGGAAAGCGACGAGGAGAAAGAAAACCTTCCAGACAACAGTATTACGCCTCAGCAACAGATTAGCATTAACAGCATTAAATAATGATACTTTCTTTTGAAATTTACATAGATATATTTTTTTAGATAGTTTTATTTTTTGTATATAAAAGATGAATACAAATATGATTTTAATAAATCTCTATTGGCACTGGATTTCCAAACAGGTATTCCCAGGATATAGGAAATTTAAAGTCCTCTTTTGATGTGAACTCCTTAAACAGATCCCCCAACAAATTTATTGTGTGCACAGCATCCAATCTGTTATCACCCTCATAACAATATCTGGTTAAAATTGTGCATGGTACACTTTCTTTAAGCTCTGTGTAGAGAGGAGAAATAAACCCATCACTGACTAAATCCAGGTTTGTTTCTTTAGTTGCACAACAATCTTTGAACATTTCCTCATTCTCATTGGAGATGTACATGAATTTGCTCGAGTTGACATTGTGCATTTCAAATGCAAATATGCTGGTCAGCAGGACGATCCTCTTCAGTCCAAGTTCTTTAATGTTAGCAATAAGCTTCTCCAGGAAATCCTCCTTCAGTCCACGTTCCAAGCCAGATCTCAACTGGATCGCAGCCACTTGCAGATCTTCGTTCGAGTACAGTTCGCATGCTGTGCACACATCCTTGCTTTTCAGATCGAAAGGATCGCTTCCCACTGTCGGTATTATTGCTGGATGCCAAACGGTTGCAATCTTTTTAAGGTTATACGTTGAGATCAATAGGTCCACCGTTAATTGAGGGACGTTTCCTATGGACACGTTCGGTACGTACAGAGTGTAATCCTTTAAATTCGTCTCTTTCTTAAATTTGATCAATTCGCACATCTTGCTGCACTTTTTGAACGATCGTGTTTACAAATTTCAAACACAACAATTGTCACTGAATCATCTACTTTGACGTTTTACGATTAGGCAAACATCGGAACAGACAATACAAATTCAATGGATTTATTATTAATTTTCACGACTATATAACTAAATAAACGGTTGAATTTAGGGCTGAAAGACTGCACCCTATACTTAAAAATACTACACAATGCTCTTGAATTGAATGTTACAACTTTTGTTACTTGACAAGTTTCTTGTGATTGGAAGAAATGCGACAATAATTAAGCAATGGAAATAAATAAAATGTTTATTAAAGCATTAGAAAAAATATTAAAAGACAAAACATTACTTATTTAGCACTGCAGTCATTATTCAATAATAATCACATCATCGTCATCGCCGGGCGGCAGTGGTGGTTTACTTTGCTTCTCCTGTTGTTTCTTAATAACTGACAGGGATATAGGTAAATTGTTGGGCGTTTTCGAGCTTCCTGCTTCTTTCCTCACCGGCGATATTTCCACAGCTTTGCTTTTTTGCTGCTGCACCTGAAACATGCAATTATTGAAAAACCAAAGTAAGAAACGGATCATCTCAATATCTACTTGACTAATCGATATGCCGGATTCCATGAGAAAGTTGGGTATAACGTCCAACGATTTGGGTATTTGCGATAGCACGTTCGGTTTGTATCCAGAGTACGACGCTTTCTGTTGCTCCTTTTGGTGCACAAAATCTAGAGATTTGGCGGCGACACTCTTCTGCTGTTTCTGCTTATCCGCAAGTTTCTCTTGCAGCGTTTTTCCTGGACTCGAGGAGACAGGTGAAATAGTTTGAGGTTGAGCAACCGGTATTATAGAAATACTGGGTCTATCTTTGATGAGGTTTGTGCTGTCAGCTGGAAGTTGCGGTTTGGAGCTGTGGGCCTTCGGCGCTTCCTAATACAACGATAATCAATAGAGTATGTAGAGTATTAAATGAAGACTCGATGTAAAAGGTACCTTAAGGAGTTGATGATATGCTTGCATTTTCGATGTATCTTTCGGTTTCGTTTTGAACAACTCGGCGGCAGGGTATTTGAAACCGGTGGCCGATGTCGACGGTTTGTTGGATTTCGAATGCTTCGGAACCTTCGGTAGTTTCGGAGGCTTCGGCATACTATTCATGGCAAGTAACTGCCGGAAAGTCTCCTGTGTGGGCAATTGGGATGCGCTAGTCGCAGCGCTCAATTGAGAATTACCTATGTTACTCAGTAAGTTTGGATTAATCTGGTTCAAACTTTGAACAAGTTGATTGGTGGTAATCGCATTCAATCCGCTCATCTGCTGTTGCAGTGTTTGAACGAAGTTGTTGGGATTCAAGATGTTGGCGGCCGCCACTGCAGCAGCCGCCGCCGCCGCTGTCGACGGCTGGTTCATACGGTACATGGAATGTCCCAATTGGTTCTTCAGTTGGTTGGTGAGCGTCTGGCTGTATTGCTTGATCAATTCGTCTTGGTACTGCTTCAGGTAATCTAGACCAACGGAAGTATTGAAAACTGGGTTTTGCCAGCTATATGGATTCGCCCCGGTGGTGATTGGGCTACGACCCCTTGGAGACTTCCCCGGTCCTGGAGGTCGACCCCTGGGCCTTCCCAAATTGGGCCTCTTCATCGGCGTAACAATCGGCGCGATGTTGGTCGGCGTAGGTAACACGGTTGGCTGAAACGGCCATTTAAATATTCAAATATTTATACAATTTATGTATCTACTTACAGGCACAGCCAATAGCGGTGTTTTAGGAGTAGTCTGCATTGGATGCTGTTGGTGCTTCGCTTTTTCAGCAATCTTACTTTGTTGACAGTACTTGATGGCCATATCCAAAACATTGGCCGAATCGGAAATCTGAAAGAATACATTTAAATTTCCCAAACTGTTATTTTGTCAACAAACTAAATAAAACCTTATCTCCCATCAATGTCTTGTATGCATCGACGAGGATGCTAGAGAACGTCTTCTCGTGTTGCGGCAACAAAGTCTTGCTTTTGTGAAAGGCCTTGAACATGTCCAATAACAACTTATCCGCAAGGATGGGCGACACCGTAGTGATACTTTTCACTTGAGACCGTAGAGATTGTATGCACATACCTAAAGCTTGATCAGACAATTGCAATCTCTCGCTGTTCCTTATGTAAATTCTGCAAACAATCAATTTGCGTTAGAGAGAATGAAGACAAATTATTGCTCGTTATTACTTGTCCACATCGGGCTGCTTCTTCAATTGCAAGCACAGTTCCAGCAGTGTCTTGTGATCGTTCGTGTCTTGCAACACCTGCAGCAGCAAAGTCACACAACGGCTCATATGAGCTGACAAGGATCCTGGTCGATCCACCTCGCTCGACGGAATTCTCCAAATTCCCTAAAATATAAGAAAAAGTTAAACAAAATTGATTTAGATAATTAATATATTACATTAAAGAAGTTGTTGTGTTTCCTATCCGAAAATAAACCGGGCACTAAACAACTGTTCTTGCACTTGTACTCGCTAAGTAACAGTTGCTTCGATTTGCTTAAATCTTTCTTCTTGGAATAGGAATAGTAGACGTGCGCCAACCGGTATAAAGCCTTATAATTTTGTGGAAGCCTTCGAATACACTGCTCGAGACCTAAATTCAATTCGTTATATTGACAAGTTTTTATAATAATCGAAAGAAGGAAATATTACCAATAATACATTTATCCACTAAGCTGAGGATCTCAGTTTCTGATAGATTCTCATTGGAATTGTCCGAAGATGAACTACTGGAAGATGTGGTATCTTCGCTCTCCGAATCCGAACTGGAACTTGAAGAAGAGCTACTCGATGAACTAGATGAATCTTCAGTCGCAGTAGTCGTCGATTTCTATAACAATCATTATAACAATATCAAGATAATAAGCAAGCATTTAATTGATATACCCTAATGTTATTTTCATCCTCACTCTTCGAGGATTTCTCAGACTTGACGTCTTCCACTTCTGTCTTATCACTATCGTCCACAGCCACCACTGTTTCCACATCACCGTCTGACGCAGGAGAATTTTTCATTGTTTCCCTCATCATTTCATCCATGATATCTTGAGCTGATCTCACTCTGATTTTTGGATAATCTGAAATATTAAAAAGTTTAATATAATCTTATTATGATTACAGGTCGTGTATGATGTACCTGGTTTCTTGTCTTCATCTGAATCAATGATGACTACTTCGTCACCCTTCAGAGAGGTATCCACTTTTTTCAACAAAGATTCCATGCACTCCTTCACATCGCTCATGATCTTCAGCTCGGCGTTCGCTTCCTCATGAATTGCCTTGTTCGCTTCTTTCGTTTGAGCAGCTAACGTCTTAATCTTCTGCAACATCGTATTTTCCAGACACTTCTTGAACAGCTTTCCCACGGCCACAGTTATTACTTTTCCATCGTGCAGTTCCAAGTACTTCAGTATCGAAGCGTTCATCCTGTAGTACACTTCAAGAGCTTCCACGGACATACGCTGCGGACTATTGTAATTGATTTTCTCGGGATAAACGCATTTGTTTTCGTGCAGCAACTCGGCCGCAGCATTATAATGATTTAGATACTCGCTCGGATGTTCCTGCTTCTTTTCGCTGATCTTTGCAATCATGTAGTGGTACAACCACCGCTCATCCGGTTCCGCCTGATCGACGCTGTACAAATTCAAAGACTGCTCAAACGCTTTTCGTGATCCATCCAAATAACTATCCTTCTCCGATTCAAGAACTTCGAACTTCTCCATACTCAACTTTTCAGAATCGTACTTGAGGATTCGAGAGCAGAAAGAGTGCACCATATATTCGAATGCACCGAATTCTATCCAAAGTGTTATGTGAACAGCGTTCAACTTGAGCGCTTCCTTGAAGCACATCCTGGCACTATTGGCTTTCTCCAAGAATTCCGTTTCAGTCTTATATCTTTCGCAGTGATTCAATTTGAGTTCCAACTGGCTGGAAATGCCTAGTGATAACGCAGCCCACGAGTCTATACGATCTGGGTTTATGCAGAGATCTAACAGATAATACTTGTAACTACGTTCACACTCGCTCTGCTTGAAGTAGTAATCTCCAAGCAAATAGTACATAGCCTTAATCTTAGCCGGAAACTCGATGGGTTTGGGCAGCTCTTGCGATTTCGAATATATGTAATCGCAGATTTTGGGATACAGCGGCTGCGGATCGTATTCCTTTGGAACGATTGATGTGAAGCGTTGAAGCAGTTGCTCCAAATCCGCCGAAATCGATTTCGCCTTGTACGAATCGAATTCGGGAAGATCATCCGGACAGAAGTACTCGTACACCTGTTGCGCTCTGGACCAGGTCAACGGCAATGGGTTTACGTTGTGGTCAGCCAGATGTCTTGAGATTTTGTTCTTCTTGCAGGGGTGCTGGTAAAGGCAGAAGAAAGCCTGCTCCAAATGTATGTCGATCTTCTCGCGCAGAAACTCGAAGATCGGAGCGTCCAAACGGTAGATTATCGTATCCAGCATGAAATGCAACAATTCCCCTTGATTCTGCAAACACCACCCTTTTGGACCAAGGAATTCGTGGGCGGAGAATAGAATGGCGACTGATGGTGGTAACTCCTCTTCCTCCAACGCGTGTTTACTTTTCTTAACTTTATCCTTCTTCACGTGTTGCACTACCTTTTTCGCTTGTTGTCGATGCTCATCTCTACGTATAAAACACATTAAATCCCAATATTACAACAAATCAATCAAGTAATACCTAAGAAGAATATAATGTAAAATTATCCAAGGAGAAACGTTTCCCAGTGGCATCTTATTCGTGTTTTCCGCATTGATTTGCCTCGCGCACAAAATCGAAAGGCATTCAATCAACCTATTTCTTTTCTCGTCAGGAAGTACGTCAACTGCAAAGTAAATGAAAATTCATAACTTTTTAATTACATGTTTACCATTCAAATTACCAACAGCCACAGTTTCGTTTTTAATAACCTCCTGCATGATGGCCAAACATTTTTCCAGGACCATTTCCCATTTGTCTTCGTACGTTGTCGGCTTAAGATAATGACCAAGCGTTTCGTTCAGACATTCTTCCGTCCACATGAAGCATTCCGAAAGATTGGTGAACCACAGAGCGTGCATCAACATGCCCAACTGGGCGGGTCTTCCTATTTTACCCCACGTAACATTGTTGCTGGAAGAGGTAAATGTTGTTTTCAAGATATTCGCCACCTCCTCGTACATCTGGCCATTGTACAGCTCATCCAGACGACTCAACGAATGGATCAACTCTAAATTACTTAAAATCGATTCTATTATATAGCTACTGATGATCGCGAACTTTGAGCAATTTGGCAGGTGCAGCTTAAACTTTTTCGAATTGTCTTCTTCCGGATTCACCAATTCTTGCACCTAGAAACAATTTGTTAAAAAAAAAATCGGGCATCAGTTATTTTATTACAAACCAATTGTAATGCTGTTATGGCTAAGTCAATGTCGTTATTCTTCTTAAAGAGGTGACAACGTAACCAATGTACTCGTATAGCGAAATTAACGTACTCTGATCCCCAATCCTCGTTCCATGCGCTCAACAGTGTAAGGTGACTCACGGAAGTGCAGTGTATTCGATTATCCGGATTATCTCTATAAAATATAAAGTTATTAACTTCTTGAAATTAATGTAACTTACACCAATTACTCGTATCTATTTAAAGTCGTTAATTCTCCATATAGAATCGTTGTCAGGGCATCTTTTCGTAACTTTTCGAAACTAGTATCACTCCCAGCTAAGTTTGGATGGCTACAGTGATCTCTGTAACAAACAATTTTTATAACTTGTACAAAGTAACATTATATTTTGCTTACCTGAACATATTATAAGCGTCGATGTAGATTGAGATCAATTGTACTGGCCATTTGAGTTGCCACATATTCGATAAGGAGTATACGAAATCCTCGATCAAATCTATGGCATCGCAGTCTTCCAAATTCCGAGTCCAGAACGATTTAACATCTGCTTTCTCCTCGTCTCCACCGAAATACGAGCTAAACATTGATATTGTAAATAACTAAACTATCTAAATATATATTTACATTACTTACTAAGCATCCGTAATTAACGGAGAATCGATTGGTGAAATTAACTCGTCAGTTTTGTTCTCGTTTAAGTGCATATTATATAGATCCATTGTTGACATGGAGTCTTCCATGGGATTGTACTTATTTCCGTTGATACCGTTTGGACTGTAATTCAAATTATAACTGTACATGCAAATACTGTTTTCTATAAATAACTTACAGTAGATGGGAAGGAATAATGCGCGTTAGTGCATTCTCTATACTAGTATCCCTGTCGTTTTTCCCTTTCTTTCCAGCTTTCCTTTTGCTATGCCAACCCCATATTTGCAAATCAGATACTAAATCCCGTTTTCGTTTGCTACCCCTGCTAAGTATACGACTTTTTACTGTCTTTAAAGAACCACCAACATCTTCCTGCTCATCCATTTCTTGCTCCATCTAAAAATAAAGAGTTTATTAATTTAAAAACTATTATATAAGACAAATTTACCTCTTCATTTTCATCTGTTTGTATTGGAGTAGTAGCGTCATTCTCACTTGTCGTGGACATTCGCCTCTCTACAATATCATCCATTTCTTCTGATCTACCAGCACTGCTCAGCAGCACATTATCTATCAATACTTCCATGATCTGTTCTGCTATTTCCTGTGAGCCACATTCATCAACAACATCCATCTTAGTCTCATCAGTTGCAGTTTCCTGTGATTCGCCTGTATGGCTCATACACTTCTTCATGTTAATTGTGCTGAGATGACTCTGAAACATACATCATATAATAAATCTAATTACAAGATGTATTAAAATTACGAAATACCATATTGTTATCTGTAATGTACTTATGAAGCCCAGTCAAGGTCTTCCCTAGAGCAACCCAAGTGTAATCTTCCAATGGCACTGGTAATGGTATGACAGGCAAAGGTTTTGGATTAAAAGTCTTTTCCACCCCTTTAATTCTTTCACACAACTTGTCTATCTCTTCTAAATGAGCATTCTCCTCTTCCTCTGTAATATCAAAATTCACCACAGGTTCATCCAAACTGCTTGGATTGAACTTCATGTAGTACTCCTGGGTTGCAGGATTATTTTCATAAATACGTTTCCTGACAACAATACCCTTCACATAATAAGGATCTAGAATGAGCGCTTTGCTGATGTATTCCAAGCAAGCAATTGTGTCACCAATCCCAAACAACACTGAAATCAACTGATCCAAGCAAGGCCAATGAGAATCATTGCAGTCCAACCCTTTAGTGAATGCATACATAGATTGCCTGAAGTGGTCCTGCTGCAATGCAAGCATCCCAATTTTATACCACAGTGTTACATCTGTGTCATCGAGTTCTGATGCAATGAGAAAGTTCTCCAGTGCATTGGCCTTGTCTCCCAGCTGCAAATATATGCTGCCAATGTTTATTCGGCATGAATACTTGATGTTTGACATGGTCTTTGGAAGTCCTCCTTGACTTTCCAATTGCGGTATATTATAATCCAATAACTTTCTCAAGTTTTCCATCGATTTTTCAACATTGTTGTTGCATTGCAATCGAAGAGCCTCATTGTACAAGTCAATTGCAATCTCTTCCTAAAAATATATATTTTTTTTTAATTCTCATACATATTTTCAATTTTGAATCCAAATACCTGCGCCTCCTTTCTAATAGCGGGTCCATCTTCGTCTGAAGACGACTCTGTATTGAGGGCTCTAAATTTTAACATAACTAATAATTATTTGAATTACAAACTAAAATCTAGGCAGTTTTAAACATAACAGAACATAACCTGCATCTACTTTTGTATACAAATTGAAATAATTAAAACAAGACAAATGAATAACTATGAGTACCAACTCAGTAATATAAATGTTGTTCAAGATTTGGATGCTATTTCTATTATTTGTTTGTAAAATATTCCATTTTTTGCCAATGATTTATAATTGACAATAAATTGAATATAATAACTATATTTAAATAAAGAATATTTATAAAGATTTATTTTTTTCAAAATCAAAATTTTCTTTTTGACATCTGACAGCTGTTATTGTGCGTAATCTAACATGAGGTTATGAGGATACCGCAACTGGATAGCAAATTTTCAGGACAGTTGGTAGCGTATGTCTCACCCATGCTTTGAAGAGAAGAAGAATTTTCATGATAAAGTAGATTTTTGTAATTCTGAATTTATTTCTAATTTTGTATATAAATATTATTAGTTGTTACTGTATATTATTATAAATTACTACTAAACTATATTTTGAATTATATTTGCGTATATATATAGCAGCATACGCAAAGTGATGATACAACCAAGCCAACACATTCGCACACATAGGCGTTAAATATGTTACAGTTGGCCCTAACCGGTGAACTAAAGAATGAAATAAATAACAGAGAGTTGTGGTACCATAGAGGTTATCCGTCAAATGTTTTTAGTTGTAGCAGGTTGTAGTCAGTTGTGGCCAATTCTAGTTGAACATATATGAGTGTATATAAGTATATTTATATAATTAAGCTGAGCTAAATATATAAATTGGAGCCATGGATGTTGCCACTGGTAAGTGGGTGCACTTTTTACTTGCAAATTTGGTACTATAATTAGTTTTCTCTCGATGCAGAATCATCAGTGAGTGAATCAAAAATGGCATCATCTCCTGTGACCAGCAACAGATCGAGGAGCGGATCACCAGCCAGGTCCAGATCACATTCAGTATCCCCCAATAGGAATGGCAATGCTTCACCTAGGTCAGTATTCTATTTGAAGACTCAGTGGAAGTCTCAACTCATTGATTTTTGTGTGAGTACCTTATTCAAGTTTTATGCTATGTTTTAGATCCAGGGTTGATTCGCGATCTGGTTCACGCTCAAAATCCAGATCGAAGAGTGGATCCCGTTCACGATCACCTTCTGTAGCAAGCAGAGGGTCACGTTCTCGGTCCAGGTCTGGTTCGAGGAAGA
>JAFMTC010000011.1:379907-456604 GCA_018845635.1 Nicrophorus orbicollis | reverse complement strand
GGTTCACGCAAAGCCTCCAGATCAAGATCTAGGTCAGGTTCACGCAAAGCCTCCAGATCGAGATCACGTTCAGGTTCACACAGATCGAGGTCGGGTTCAATTAGAAAAGGTTCCAGGTCCAGATCACGTTCAGGTTCTCGCCAAGCCTCGAGATCCAGGTCCAGATCAAAATCAGGCTCGCGTTCCAGATCCGGGTCCAGGAAGGCCTCCAGATCACGTTCCCGATCCGGTTCGAGATCCAGGTCTCGCAGCGGATCAAGGAGATCACGTTCGAACTCCAGGAGTCGTTCTCGGTCACGTTCGGGATCGGCAAGATCGCGATCCGGTTCGAGGTCCAAATCGCGCTCAAGGTCCAGATCAAGGAGCAAGTCTGGCTCCAGATCGAGATCTGGTTCACGCTCCAAGTCGAGATCTCCCTCGAGATCGGGAGATGAAGCGAAACCATCCAAAAAAAGAAAATTGATTTCCGACTCTGAGGATGAGGCCGACGCCGGGCCTAGTAAATCCAAGAAGGTTCTTGCCAGTGACGACGAGAATGCGGACAATGAAGGTAAAGAACAGAAAAGTGATGAAGCTGCAGCATCCAAACCTCCAGAGCAGGTTCTTCCCAATGTCTCCGATGATTCAGACGACGGCATAGATCCCAACAGGCAAGGAGGGTAGGCATCTAAATAAATCATACTTATTTTCATTACTAACTTTATTGCATTTATAGCCACGATGGTGTTTCGGATTTCGAGGCGATGCTACAAAAGAAACGAGAAGATCAGAAAAGACGCAAACGCAAGGATATAGATATTATTAACGATAACGACGACAT
Organism: Nicrophorus orbicollis; assembly: GCA_018845635.1. Classification (NCBI taxonomy): domain Eukaryota; kingdom Metazoa; phylum Arthropoda; class Insecta; order Coleoptera; family Silphidae; genus Nicrophorus; species Nicrophorus orbicollis. The sequence continues at coordinate 455,784 of JAFMTC010000011.1, read as the reverse complement.
TATTGCTCAACTCTTGAGCGATATGAGGAACGCAGCAGAGGTAATACAATTGTTATATTAAAAACAGGAATATATAACTAAAACTGAACTTCAAATTGCAGGACGACAGAAGATTGAATCAGACGAGTCAACCCGCCACTAAGAAAATTGGAATGCTTCACAAAGTGATGTCACAATTGAAGAAGCACGATCTGCAATTGGCATTTATAGAGCACAACGTGCTTAGCATATTGACTGATTGGTTGGCGCCAATGCCAGATAGATCCATGCCATCCTTGCAAGTGCGCGATGCCATTTTGAAGTTGCTCTGGGATGTAAGTTAACCTTATCATTTGAGTGTTGCCAGGAATTACAGAACAATATTGTCTATAGTTTCCGAGGATCGATCAATCGACTCTCAAACACTCTGGAATCGGAAAGGCCGTGATGTACTTGTATAAACACCCGAAGGAGTCGAAGGAGAATAAAGAGAGGGCGGGGAAACTCATCAGCGAATGGGCGAGGCCCATCTTCAATTTATCAGCTGACTTTAAAGGTTCAACACACTTGTAACAAACATTATATGTGTATATTAATGATAGAATTATTTAGCTATGAGCAGAGAGGAGAGGCTGCAAAGGGACATGGAGCAAATGCCAAAAAGGAGGAGAGGAGACAATGACGCTGGACCTTCTGAGAGAGTCCGTGATAAAGATATTGGTAAAGCTATGGGCAGTGAGGAGGGCAAGACTCTTCGCCCAGGTGACAAAGGTTGGGTGGCTCGTGCCAGGGTGCCCGTACCCTCCAATAAAGACTACTGTGTTAGACCGAAATGGCAGTCGGAAATTGATATTAGCCGAGTATGTATAAACAACTTAAGTTAACAGCAAATACTCATTAAGTTATTCATTTCAGACTAGCAAAAAATCGATGAACCGTTTCGAGAGGCACTACAAGAACTTTGTAGATAATAAACGTGCGAAGCAGAGTCGACGAGCCGTTGAAATCTCCATCGAGGGCAGAAACATGGCCCTGTAAAGAGTTCATTCACTGTTAATGGATATTAGATATATTATCCATTCGTTATTTTTCAGTCGTCATTTCAAATTATTCGATACATTTTGGTCCTGTAAATCTCTAAATACCAAATTGAAAAAAAAACAACATTATTTAACATAAAATAACAAGAATTATTATTTACTTATTAAACTTCTTTTCTTAAATTTTCTCCGTTTATTTGCACTTTCCTTTGTTAAAATATAATAAAGAAACTTATTCCATTGAATGAAATACAATTATTTGTTTAAGATCATTAACATAAGTAGTCGGCATTAACATTGTGTTTGCAAAAAATGCGCAGTTTTATAAAAAGATGTAGCCTTCAAATTCGAAGGTCAACAACCGTTTTATTCTCTAGGAAACCAAATAATGTATGCATGCACATTTTATTCGCTCTAGTATGTCCGGAAGCAGTAAGTGTTGCAAATTGTATGCGATTGAAATCAAACATATTGTGTGTTTCTAGTTAGGGATGAAGCTGTGGTCGAGCTTGTGTACGATCATTTAAAATCGTTGCCCGCTGTCCAAATAACGCAAGTAACAGCACAAAGAATAAAGTTTTACTTCTGGCCAAAACGAATCGTCAAATACATCGATGAAAAGGCTACGTTCCGTTGCTACTTAAGATTCGATGGAAAATACTGGCGCTTGAAAAGATACCATTTGCCAGTCAATTATCAAATGAAAATATTCAAACTGTTCTGGGCGACATGGAGATTTGCTGTAACTGATGATAATGTTGTTGAAACAATCACAAGAATATACCGGTATCTCTGCAGATGGTCCAAAGCGCAAGAAGTTTGGAGATTGGATAGATTTCAAGTAAAAACTATAATAAAATCAGTTAATTTTAAACTCAATCTTTGTCTTCTATCCACAGAGATACAAAGAAGGTGAAGAAGATGTGCAGATTGATTCTGTTGATGAGCAACTATTCCTCACAAAGTCTGAGCGCAAAGAGAGGAGAGAAAGGATCACGGCAATTTTGAGCAGAATGAAGGCACCTTCTTTAAAGAATAATTAATTTTATTAAAAAATATACAATCCATTAATATTATCTTAAACATACTTGTAAATTTGTGTACATATATAATACATATTGTCTGTATAAAAAAAAGTTCACTTAACATTTAATATTCAGTTTCTTGTATAGTTCACTCATTTTGTCTATGGCTGTTTTGTATTGCAGATAGCTCTTCAATATCTCATCGTACTCTTTGCATGAGACAATCTTATACTTCTCCTTCATCAATTTCAAATTGTCAATTTCCTTCTTGCATTCCTCCTGCTGCACACGGCAATCCCTCACAAATTCCTGGTATGCATCGAATGTCACAGTGGCCTCTGTGTACATGGACACTCGCACCTTCTCATTGATAATCTTCATTTTAATTTCGTTAATCTTAGTATTAAAGTACGTTTCCTGAGTTTTAGAATCACAGATTTGCGGTAACGACTCGATCCTAAGCTTGACAATGCTTTCCAGAAGATCAGAACTCTGCACCAAATTATTGAGATATTTCGTTTGTTCTTCATGCAATTGGGTCTTCAGATCCAATAGGATTTTATCATTTATATTTATGTTCGGGGGTACCAATGATGATTCCAGTTCACCTTTGGATACAGATTTGATGAATGACTCGATTTCATTCTGCTTTTCTGTTAATTTAAACTCGATAGCATCTCTTAAAGTCATTTGCTCTTGGTAGGTGAGCTGCACTTGTGGCTCTTTGAAATCGAATACTGTTGTGTTTGGACCTATGTGGGCAGTTTGCAATAGTTCTTGTGATATCAACACTGTGTTAATCTTCTTGCAGCATTCTTCATTCAAGATCCCATCGGACAGTACATCTTTAATAGAGTCATAGAGTATTTTGTAGGTTACATTTTCTTCGTTCACCGCTGCCAGTCTCTTGATCAGCGACTCGACGGTTTCTTTATCACTTATATCGGTGTATTCGGACATACTGGAAGGACACTTAATTATTCAATTATTATAACAAAGACCGATTTCATTATTTCAAAAAGACGCCCTTAGTTCGTTATTTGTTTGGTTTTCGATGCTACAACCAAATGTACATTTTATAAATTTGAATGAAGTGTATGCAACTATTGTTGCAGTCAGTTAATGAATTATTTTTATATTAATTTTTCTATTGCAGCAACAGAGATATTCTAGTTAGTTATATAGTGGAACTAATTAAATGAGGATATAGATGTTGTAAAACCAGAGAAATGTAAATGATTTTGTGTGCGGTGCCATCTTGTGGATTATTAAAATGTATTTATTGTCAACACAAATGGAAACATAGTTTGCTTATTATGTATCTTATCTAGAGTATTTTGTAAAACTATTTAGTAAGTGAACAGTTATGGCTACGTTAGAGGATAAAATTCTGGGCGAGAAGTTGCACAATTACTGCAGCAGCAGCGAGGATGAGTACAGTGATTGTGATAACAGTGATTCAGAGGAAGGTAAGGTTAAAGGGAGCAAAGAGGAAGCCCCACAGTTGCCCGAGCCCAACAAATGGGAGGGCAGCTCAACAAATACTGGTCCCAAGGGGGTCATAAAGGATTGGCAGCGTTTCAAGCAACTGGAGGCTGAGAAAAGGGTGGACGATGAGAAGGAACGCATCGAGCTGATGAAGAAGCTGACATTAACAGTGCAGTCCGCTCTGGATGAAGAGAAGGCCAAAAACGAGGATCCCGACCTTGCGGAACTTCTGAATGACGACTTCCTCCTAAATTACCAGAAGCAACGCATGCAGGAAATGCTTCAGCAGACCGAGCATAACCTGAAGTTCGGGAAGTTGATTTACTTGAGCAACGGAGACGAGTATTTGAATGCGATCGATAACGAGAACAAGGCAGTGAAAATCGTCGTTCACATCTACGAGAACAACGTCCCGGCTTGCAGATTGATGAACGAAGCGTTCGAAGAGCTCAGCAAGATCTATCAGACGGTCAAATTCTGCGCGATAATCGGTTCCCACGCCGGACTCAGCAGGTGCTTCAAGAATAACGGCGTTCCTGCGATTCTGATCTATAAGGCCGGTCAAGTCGTCGGTAACTTCGTTCGTCTCACCGACGATTTAGGAAACGACTTCAACGTCGAAGATGTCCAAGGGTACTTGGTCGAACACGGCATGCTCGACGATAAGACATGCAAACCGTTGATAATAAGAAACAGAGAAGGCGACGATGAGGATGACAGTGATTAAATATTTAGAAAAGCAAAGAAAAACCTTTGCAAGAGGACCAAAATTCTAATCAATGGAGGAACAGTGTTCATGTAATTGGCAATAAGGAAGCCCTCACATCTTTCCAAACATCATTCTTTTTATAATTTCACTACATGCAGAGCATCATGTACATGTTTTAAATATTTATTGATCTCAGGTTTCTTCATCTGTACATAGAAATCATTTGTTTTTATGACCATCACACTTAAGTCACCTTGTCTATATATTTATATACTATACATGCCTGTAATAATATTAAAAAGAAGAAGTAAATGTTATTAATTTATATGTTTTTTTGTGTGCGATGTTTGTAAACGTAATTCGAAACACTCCTTTTGTATGTAATTTAAAGCATATTATTATTAAAAGCCAGTATCTAGTGCAATAAACGTTTCTTGTTTTCAATTCTCTCTCTCTTCTCATTCCAATTTTGGAGCGCACGATTTCGGTTTAGAAAGTGCATCGACCTTCACGATTCTCACCTAGGAAGTTGCAGCCACTTATCTACTACACTTACCGTCGAATTTACCAGCAAAAACCAAAACATGGATTGCAAAAGTTTAACCTATAAACTATCGAGTGAAAATGCTATACCTTTAATTGGATGTACGTATCTCTCAATAACTATGTAAAAGCTGTTTTCAATGGGCGATAATGGATTTTCCAGTTGGCACGTTTCAGATCAAGGGGAAACAGTTGATTAGGGACGTTCTGGATTTGGCTTTTCAAGCAGGTTACAGATCAATAGGTGAAGTACTTTAATCTAATTTGATCTCGTATATCACCTGCAATGCTATTGTTATTTAGATACCGCCTACGTTTATCACAATGAAGAGGACATCGGTGAGGCGCTAAAAGAACTTCTCCCGAAGCACAACTTGAAAAGGGAAGATATTTTTATTACGAGCAAATTACGTGAGTAATGCAGCTTAGATTCCGCGCATTTATTAAACTATTGTTGCTTAGCACCCAGTCACCATGGTGACATGAGCTTCCAGGCGCTGCAGCAATCCATCAAAAAACTGGATTGTGGCTACTTGGATCTCTACTTGATACATTGGCCTGGACAGCAAGCCCAGGCTCCAAACCACCCAAGCAATATCTCTGTGAGACAGAGCACCTGGAGGAACTTGATTCAGGCTCGCAACAAGGGTTTGATCAGAAACATAGGTGTTTCCAATTTCACAATCAGACACTTGGAAGACCTGCTCGCGTTTTCCCCAAATGATAAACCCTCTGTCAATCAGGTGATAAAAGTGTTTTCTTCATTTATTATGATAAATTAAAATATATAAGATATATGTAATAACACATTTGTTCAGGTCGAGTGGCATCCGCATTACCACCAAAGTGCTCTGCACGAGTTTTGCATAAAGGAGGGGATTCTGCTTCAAGCGTACTCATCCCTTGGTGGCAGCCACAATAACGAATTAATATCGGACTCTGCTGTGACTAGTATTGCCAAGAAACTCAACAAACAACCGGCCCAAGTAATTGATTGAAACAAATGTTCGATAATTTACTCTTTCCATTTGTTGTTCTCAGGTATTGCTGCGCTGGGCGCTCCAACAGAACATCGGGATTATACCGAAAGCGAGGTCCAGAGATCACATATTCGCAAATATCGATCTGAACTTTGAGATTTCATCCGAAGACATGACTTCTTTGAATCAAAGGAAACAAATCAAATACGCCTGGAATCCAGACATCGTCTTATGAACAAAACAACGCATATTTCAAAGTATATACGTGTGTTCTATTAAAAGGAAATTATTTGGTTGGTTACTTAAAAAACAAATATTATTTATGTGTTGGAATTGATTCAACAAAGAATCCTTGAATATCTGATCTCATGCAACTTTTTGATTCCTATACGTGACTATGATCATTCGTGTTGCAGAACGGCGAATTCGGGCATTCAATTTTAACTTGTCCAGCCGAAGATTGCAACTCTTCCAATCGCTCTTTGGAGAGCAAATATTGTATTCCAGCTTCTACTCTCATCGCCCTGCATGGGTCCATTTTACGCAGCTGCTGCGATACGTGCCTTCCGAACACGTCATATTCATCTTCTATAAATATCTTGGGGTTTTCCTCGCTCGAAACACCTTCGTCGAGTCTTTTCAGCTCGTTCCCCCATTGCAGACCTGCAAAACCCATCTTAAAAGAAAACAATTAAGACTGCAAAACATCTGAGACAAGTTACCTCATTTCTGGTCATGGCACTTCTTGCAGTTTTCTGCAGAAAGGACATTGCATTGAACCATATCAATTTAGAGGAGTACTCTTTGTTTGACTTTCTGGAGTGCTTTATTTTCTTCATCTCTTGAAAGTAGGTGGATCGCAGGTTCTTTATTTTATACTTAATTTCTTGTATATTAAGTTCGAATTTCTCACTGAGCACATTGTAAGCAGCCTCCTTTGCATCTCTATCTTTGTACGTCTCGCTGCCAAAATTCCATAGGCAAGGGAACGACTTGTAGGTCTGCACAAAGGCAATAGTTTTCTCATCACTCCATTTGTTTGATCTTTTCACAGGATCAGACCACTTTCCATCTTTTATAATCATTAGATCCATACCCTCCTTCATACTTTGCTAATTATGTATATATTTACATTCGATTTGCTCATTGCCATGATCATGATTCATTGCACCCTTAGGACAAGACCTTTGTTTACTAACGTTGGCATCACTCACCTAACCTTTAAATCCTCAACAATTTCCTGAAGGTAATGTGCAATATTATGTATGACGAAGGGTTCCACAGGAGGATAGCTACTCTGAGCTATTCCAAATTCGAAAATCTACCCAAATCTGGTAAACCCACGTCGAACGAATGGACGATCCTCTCGACAATAACAATGGAAATCGATGGCAAATTTGACATTGTTTCTCTTGCCACTGGATCCAAATGCATCGGGGCTAAATCCATGTCTGCAGACGGGGACATCCTGAACGATTCCCATGCTGAAGTCTTATGCAGACGTGGCTTCATTAAATACCTATATCTGAACTTGAATGACCCAAATTTGTTCGTTAAAAACGACAAGAAATTCAAATTAAGAGATAATGTAAAATTTCACTTCTTCACCACTCACGTTCCTTGCGGAGATGCTGCAATATTCCCGAAGAGCGATGATTTTGATAATTTACTTGACGATTGCGAGGAACCATACAATAAAAGAATCAAACTTGATACTCATAGAACTGGAGCCAAGTGCTTAGTGGAGGACGAAAAATGCGATCCATTGGAAGCTGGTCTCAATTATCATGCTGTTGGAGCAGTCAGAACAAAGCCAGGTCAGTTTCAATCATTTAACAACAATATTAAGACTCATAGATTTCTATTTTCAGGTAGAGGTGATCCAACGCTTTCCGTTTCGTGCAGCGATAAACTCGCGAAATGGATGCACCTCGGTCTGCAAGGATCTCTATTGAGCTTACTAATCGAAGCACCGATTCATCTTGCTTCGTTTACGTTAGCCGGAGGGACTAGTTTCGATTTACTAGCCTTAAATCGTGCCCTGACGGAAAGGTTTCCGAAACTGCAATTAGAACCACCTTACAATGAACGAAAAGCATGGTTTGTAGGACAAAGTGATGTAGGTTTCAAACATTGCAAGGATGAAAACAAACAGGCCTGTCCGTCGAGTATAATCTACTGTAAAAAGTAAGTATTTCGTATGAGACGATCGCTGTTTATTCGAATTGAAATTTTCCAGCGAGAAAGCGCAGGTAGCTGTGAATGGAAAGAGGCAAGGAGTAACAAAGAGGAACAGGAATACAGCAGCTGGTAGGTTATCAGTGTGCAGGTTAGAGCTGTTCCGGGAATTTGTGAAATTCCGCCCGGATTTTCGCGAAGCAACTTATGGTGATGCGAAGAAAGCCTCGGAAGAATACAGACGCAACTGGAGTTCATTCAAGAAGAAAGCGTTCAAAGTTTGGCCGGAAAAGTGTAGCGAATTTCTGCAGTTTAAAATAAATTGATGTTTGTTATCTACTTCGTCCTTTGAATTTTGAAACTCATATAAGAAACTTCTTATATTCATGGATAATAAACATGTTAACGCCCCAAGCACTAACAAGGAATAGAAAACTAATAAATAAAATAAATAATAATAAAATCTTTTGTTTTTAATACAAAAAAGTAACATATAACATGTATGTATTCATTTCTAAATTAATGAATTATTTCTTAAACTGCTTATTATTTGAATAGTTTTATCCCACAAATAATAGTCCAACTTTGTATACATATTATTGTGACAAATTCGTCAATAATAGCTATTTGATTAAATAATTTGTGTTTGCTTATGCAAAAGAGAAAGAAACATAAGATCCATGTAAAACCTTAGATTTTTCGAAATTTGCCACAGATTCGAGGTATGCTTAACGGTTCTAAATTAATGATAAATATACTTAATAAATGATTATTTTCTCATCTTTTCATTCATAATCACTAATTATTGTTTTCACAAAGGCTATTTGAGACCAATAGATAATGAACTTGTATTCTTATGAAATAATTACTTAAAATACTAAGTAACAGGAAATATGAAAGTATCGTTATGTTTCTATTGCAAATTATCAAGATTTTTATAACTAAATTAAAACGTGTAGAAATAATACGTGGCGAATTTCCGCATCCGCGGGGCGGCGAGAGTAATAAGAAGATCGGTACCGCACCCTGTTTACTTGTCGTTGCGCCGTGTAATTCATCAAAATTGCATTATGAAAAATACATCTGCTACGTGAGATAATGATTACATTATTAATTCATTAATTAATCTAAATGCTTTTAGAAATGTTTTTGGAAAACTTCAAATAAGTGCATTCCAGGTGTTGCAGGTAGATGAGATTCATTGTTGTTGTTGATTATGTGAATTCGCTGTAAATCTGAAAACATTTCGCTTCGAATAAAGTGATTAAAATTGAATTAGTAAACAGCCCTTGTGCAAGTTTGAATTTTTTATGCTACGCATCAAAAAAAGAAGTTTCAGTGTAGCCAACCTCAAGTGATCGGTGCCGTTTGAAAACGCATCGTCTGAGGATTGATGTGAATTAATTGAGGACGTGCAATAGTTCGAATTACCGGATAATTAACGTATTCGCTATTAAGGTGTTGGGGGTGTGGTGAGGGTGGACCTAAAAATAGATCTGCATTTCGGTTCGCCTTCGTCGCGTTGGGATGCGTGTTTTACAATGCATTATGGGTAGTAATGTAACCGGCATGTTTTCTGTTGGCTGGTGTTCGTTTGTTCGTTGCTTCGCATTGTAAGTGGGATAGAGCCATTCGTCAGAGGAGACGCATTTTGTGCAACTGTTGTATGTAGGGTGTTGCTGTGACATGCTGTGATCGTTCATTTGAGAAAAGACATATAGATTTAGTGGCCAGGATGGAGGAGAGGTGCACTGGCAAGGATATCGTGAGCGCGGCGATCGGCGAGAAGGAATGGAAAAGGGTTCCCTCCGAAATCATTAAAAAGCTGGAGATCAACATCGGCGAAAAATTGGACGAGTTCATCACCGCTCGCGCTCTTCTGGAGACCAGGAGTTACAATGCCGGTAAATAGCAACCCTTAGCAATCGTCATCTTCCCAAACACCAAAAAGCTTCATCTCCGTGCTTCATTTTTTTTCTTTCGGTACGCTTTTGTTTTTTTCCACCCGTTTTATTTGCAACGGTCCATCCTGTGTGTCTACGTTTCCAATGTCGATACCTGTGTCAACATCAACACGATTGTTTATTTTCTTTGTTTTTCGGGGATGCGGAAACGGAAATAATAATAGGCTAACATAATTTTTGTATTGGTATAAACAACTAACTGATTTATTTTGTTAAATTTTGCAGTGCAATCTTTATTGGATGCAGAGAGAAAGTGCGAGGCTTCCACCAAACAGAATGATGAGCTATCAAGGAAATTGGATAAATCTAATGGAGCCCTCTCCGAGTTGGAAAAACAACTTAACATATCCGTGGGAGATGTTTCCAAATTACAGGTAATTTTATTTTAGACTATTCATGTTCTTCATTTATTAATATTTTTGATGTTTTTGTAATAGGCCCAAGCTAACAAGATGGACCAGGAGTTTTTGGAGATGAGGAATTCTCGTAATCTGCTTGCTGACGAAAGGGACGAACTTTCGCGCATGGTGGAACGCAGAAATGGCGAGCTGGAACGTATGCAGACTGACCTTAATTCGTTGACGAAACAACTGGAAGATGCTGTCGCTGCTAAATGCGAAGTATTGGCCAAAGTGAACGAGGTCGACTCCATGAAGATGTCCATCGAATACAAGGAGAAACGCATGGAGCAGGAACGGTCCTTGTTCACCAAACAAATCGACACCTTGACCGCCGATTTGGAGAAGAAGATCGACGAAAATCTTAACATGAGACGCGATAATACATCTAGATGCGTGCAGTTGGAGATCAAGTTGTCCGAGAGGACGCAAGAGATGGCTGCTGCAAATGAATCCATTAAATCCCTGACTGAAACCAATAACAACCTGATGGCGAAAACCGAGGAACTGATGCAGAAGATGATAACGGAAAAGGACACCTATTCGAACACACTGGAAGCCTTCCAGCAAGAGGTCGACGCCCAGAAGAAGATCGCAGAACTGTACAAGGGCGTCAACGAGGAGCAGACGAAACATGCTGAAGAACTAACGAATGCAGTGCAGGAAATGAAGGAGAAACTCGAGGAGGCACTGGATCAATACGGTGACCTGGAAACTAAATTTAAGGAAGCCGAACTATGTAATGGGGAGATTTTAAACAAAAAGAACGAGTGCATCGCTATGCTTAAAAAGGAATTGCAGACTGCCAACGAGATGCTGACCAACAAGCAGGACAATGGTAACGACAATGACGATATTTCGCCAAATACTACACCGGCTTCACGTTTCACCAAATCGCCGACGACTAAGACCGAAATTTACTCGCAGTACGTTCACGTTTCCGAACTGTTGGCGCAAGAAAAAGCTGAGAACGCTAGACTGCACAATTACATGCACAACATCGTTAAAGAGCTCGAGGACAAGGGACCGTTGATCGCCAAGCAGAGGGAGCATTATGAAATCGCCCTGGAGAAAATCGAGGAGCTTACTAAGCAAATCGAAAATACTATGTCTGAGAACCAACAGTTGAGAGTCATGAATTCAGAGTATAAGAGGAGCGAAGGTAATCACATATTTATAATACTCTGCATTTTTATTACAACTAAATGATTGTTGAATTTCAGCTTCTGCGAGTCGAGAGAATGCACGAATGAAGAAGGAAATAACAGATTTGGGCCGTCAGGTCTGCAATCTTTTACGCGAAATTGAACATTCTCGCAGCGGTACCTGCGCCATTCAGCCACCGCTTGACAAGAACGACAGTACCACGTCGTGTGATATTATTTCGAAGCGTTTGGTCACCTTCAACGATATTTACGATCTGCAAACCAACAATCAACGGTTACTTGCTCTTGTGAGGGAGCTTAGCACCAAGCAGGAAGAAGCTGAAATGCTAGATCCAAGCATGGTAGCTAATTTGACGATGAAGTTGGAGTCTATGAGAGAATCGCACGCTGAGCTGTTGGAGGAACAGGAGAAGCAGAACAATATGGTGAAGATGTTGATGGATCAGAGGGATACCTACAAGAATCTTTACCATCAATTTGTTAAGGGAACGAAGGAGATTCCGGCAGTCAAAGAGAAGGACGATTCTAGTGTAAAGGAAAATGAAATTGAGATGGAAACAGATGCCAATGATAAGACTCAAGAACTGGAGGAAAGGCTTCAGAAATTGAAGAAGGAATTGCTCGAATGCAAAGATGAATTTGATGTTTACAAAAAGGAGAAGGACACAAATGAAAAAATGTTGGTCGAACAATCTGAGAAGATGAGAAGCGAAATTCAAGAACTTATGAAGCAGAATACTAAACTGAGTGCCAAAGTTGAGACTAACAATGAAATGCTTAAGGTGTCCAAGATAAATGCGGATGTATACAAAAATCAAATTGAACGTCTGGAAGAAAGAAATAGGATCTACAGTGAATCCATCATTAAGCACGAAACGTCGCAGTCTTACCTAAATGAGCAGTTAATGGAAGCCCACAGAGCTTCATCTAAGCTGGAAGTTAACCTAGCCAGTTTAAGGAAAGAGTACGCGCTGATTGAAGAATCCGAAAAACGATTGATTCGCGAAAAAGAGAGCACGCATAGGGAGAACAATTCGCATGTGATAATGCAAACTAACATCGAGCTCATCAAAGCTACTCTTGAGAGAAACGATGCTGAAAGCAAGATTCGCGTAGAGGAAACTCTAAAGGAAGCACACCGCGAATGCGCTGCGTTGCGTAGAAGACTGCAGGAGGAACAGGATCATTTCAGGGAATCGCAGGATCATCTAGATAAGCAAACTAAAACGGCTCAGATGAGAATGCAAGAAGAGAAAGACTTGGCTGACAAGCTCAGAAAAGATTTGATGGATTCCAGAAATGATCTGTTAACGAAATCTGCTCAACTGGAGGAGCTTTCCAAAAAATTGAAGAATTTCATGCTTGGTGACATGGATACATCCGTTGAAACCAAGAAGTACAGAGATATGGAGCAGCAATGCAATGATCGTCAAGCAGAGATCGACGCCTTGAAGCATAAATTAAAAATTTCTAAAGAAGCTGTTGAGCAGCACAGCAATGTTGCTCTAGCAGCCGAGAAGCAACTAATTGATATCACTGAAAAATACCAGAGTGATAAGACAAATTACGAATCCAAGATCGCGGAACTCCATAATAAACTGACAGAACTGGAAGAGAAATGCGCTGAGCTTCAAGGTGAGTTGTCGCTGCAGACAGATGGACAGGTTTCTGTTACATCCAATTTGCATGGAAAACTTCATAAACTTGAAATTCAGCATAAAGTTGCGACAACCGAATTAATTGAGACCAAAGAGCAGTTGGATATTGCAAAGGCTGAGATTAGTAAGCTAAGTGACAATTTGGAGGTAGCTGAAAATAAATATGCGCGGGAGATGTCTTTACATTCGGCCGATCTGCAAGCACTACGTTCCGTCAAGGACGATCTTAACAAGCTGCTCAACGAGATCAATGAAGTTAAATTCGAAAGAGATCGTTCAATAGAAGCGCTCGAGGAAAGCAAGTCCAGTTGGGGAGTTCAGGAAGAGAAGTTTGTGAAGGAGAAGACCGAATTGCAGTCGAGATTGGCCGATTTGGATAAGCAAAACACGCTGTTGTTGGATCAGCTACAAGAAATAAATTCTCAGATGTCGCTCATGCAAACGCAACTCATCGAGCCTCATAACAGATCTATGAATGAGTCTAATAGATCTTTCACTGAAGATGATGTTAGATCCGCTGATCAGTTGTTGAAGATTATTAAGTACTTGAGACAAGAGAAGGACATTGCTGTTAGCAAATGTGAAATACTGGATGCTGAACATAATAGAATTAAAGCACAACACGACTTGCTTCAGAAGGAGTACGATCAGGCTAAGGCAGCCATCGAGAAAGAACGCCAGCAATCTGAGGTATCTATCGTAACTGCAGCCAAACATTCCGAAGTTTTAAGGAAAGTCGAAACATTGAACGCTATTACTGATAGCAATAGAAGTTTACGCTTGGAAAGAGATGGTTTACTTCTGGAATTGAATGAGCTGAAAGCGAGAACAGGGAATCTGGAAGAGCAACTGGCTCCGTTGCAAGAGAAAAATACGGAACTTCAGAAGAAGGCTGAAGCAATGCAAACAGAAAATATTACACTGCGTGGCGAGGCTACGCGGTGGAGACAGCGTGCCAATAACTTGCTCGAAAGATCAAACAGAACCAGCCCTGAAGACTGGAAGAAGTTGCAGGGTGAACGTGAAAGCCTGGCCAAACAGTTAACCATCGAAAGAGCTAATACTACCAAGTTTACAGAAGATAACAACCTACTTACAAAGGATAAAGCCAAACTGGAGGATAGTTTGAGACAGTTGAAAGCACAGCAGGAGCAACAGAAGGACGAGATGGATAAATTATCTGAAGAGCTGGCCTCATTACGCACACAAGTAAATAATCTCAACCAAGATTTGGAACAATCTCGCAACCAAATGATCAGAGTCAACGAAGACAATCGTGTTTTGACTGAAAATTTGTCAGCTAAAGAAACTATGGTTGTCGACGTTAAAAATAACTTGGCTCAAATAAGAAAGATTGCTAAGAAATATAAGATCCAAGCGGAGGAACAATTGAAGGAATTGGAAGTTTTGAAGAAGGCAGCTGAGGATAAACAGGGCGAGAGTTCCTCAGTTGAAGAAGCTAAGGAGCTGAAACGTCAAGCTGATGAAAAAATAACGCAACTCGAGCAAACGCATAACGAGAAATTGAATGAACTGAATGTACGTATTTCGTCGTCGCTCGAAGAGAACGAACAGAACAAGAAAGAGATTGAGACGCTTAAAGAAAATCTCCAAAACAGCTTGGAGAAGGAAGAGCGTTTCAAGGTTCTGTTCAAGAATGCCAAGGAAAGAATTATGCTGCTAACCGACCAAAATTCTAGTTTAAGGAATCAAATCGACAAAGATAATAGTTCTGGTTCCAATGATCCTCCAAAGCAGCAAGGAGATTCTGCAGATTTAGAGCGTTGCCACAAGGAGAAGGAGGAGTTGGCAAATCAGAAGCAACAGGATAAGGAACGTTATTTGCAGGAGATTGAATCTCTAAATCAAAAAGTTGGTCAATTGCAGAGGCAAATTGGTGCGCAGCAAGGTTCGAAACCGAGCACTAGTTCAGAAAAGGAGAAATCAACATCTGAGCCACCGACGGCCAACATCAAACCTATGGCTGGACATTCGACAAATACCCAGACTCAATCTGTTCCAATTCAACCTTGGAGAAGTAGCGGAGAACCTCCACTTGCTAGCATTCGTCCGATGTCGATGCAACGAACTGTGGCTGTCCTTCCAACCAGCCAAAGTCCAAGCACTGTGATGGTTCCACCACAACAGCAAGTACACACTACCGGCAGCAGCAGTATCGAAGCCATGTCGTCAAGTCCTACCAGTTCCCACACCGATTATGTTCCTGCAACCAGTTCGGCGAGTTCCGTTTTGTTAGGACCAAGGCAAGTTGCTGTACCGCCTACTCAGTCCAACCAGGACACCGAAGATGAAGATACGACCATTCAGGTACAGCAAGCTCCACAGCAGCAGGCCGTCGCTTTGGTTCTGCCTCGCGTTGAACCGCCCAGTCCCGCTCAAGAGCAAGGAACCAGCAGCAGTTCCTCAAATACAGTAACTACAACTCAAGCAGGTCACAAAAGACCGCGCGAAGCTGATACGGAAAGCCCACATGAAGATGGTTCGAAAACTACACAGGCAGTAAAAAGAACCAGACTAATTGTAAGTGTAATAATATATTTTTAAAAACGACGATATTATTAATATTTTTTTGTAATCTCATCATTAGGCTGGTACCAGTGGGGTAGTCGAAAGTGGTGTTAGCGAAAGTGGTTTGGAAGTGGAGTACCAAGTGCCGACTAGCAGTCAAAGAGATCATGAAGAGGATGCGGTCATCGTTGTCGAAAGCGACGAGGAAGGTCCGGATGAAGGAGAAGGTGAAGATTATAATATGCCCTACGAAGATCCCGATACGCAAGATCCTGATCAAGATGACGAAGGTTTGCATATAACGAAAAGTGATTTTATTGTTTACTAATAGTTCAATTGTTGCCCGTAGAACACGTCGGTAACGAGGTTGAAGTAATTGAAGATTCTAGCGAAGTACCGAATCAAAGTGAGAGAGGTGCCGAAAGCGATCTCATGCCTGTCGACGGGGAAGAGGAGGAAGAGTGCGAAGGTGTAGAGGAAACTGAGGAAGAAGTGATGCAACCGGAAGCAACCAGCAGCGGAACCAACGTGTCGACTTCCGTGGCCGTAACGTTACCTTCGTTTTCTCGCACCAGACAGGTTGCGCCGTTATCTCGCCAACAGCAAACTCATCTCCTTCTGCCACACGGAATCGAAGAAGGTGGCGACGATGGTAGGTTACCGTTGTAGAGACTAGTGTTCGTTTTAGTATTTGTAATGTTTATGTTTCGTCGTAGGCATTGTACCCTCCACTCCTACTTTATTTGTAGCCCGTCGTTGCGATGGTTTTGGTGAAGCCGTAAGTTCACCAAATGTACCAACCAGTGGACGTTTTACTTTTACAGACTCTGGTACACCAAGCAACCTAGGATCTAACGATGTTCTGCCTGAACAAACATTGGAAATGGCTCAAGATGATAATAGTAAGTTAGAAACGCTATTCAATAATACTAGAACATGTTGCACAAACTGTTTCTTATTTTTCTGTTTCCCAGGTACTGGCAGGAGCGTACCGAGTACTCCATTGCAAACCTCTCCACACGAGTCTGGCCCCACAAGCGAGGAGCAATCTGTAGCACACCAGAACGAAAATGATATCCCGACCATCACTGTGAGCGGTGCTGAAGACGAGGCGGAATCTGCTGAAGGTGGAGACTGCATGGGTCCACCATCGGTTGCAGGTACATCCACTGAGGGCAATCAAAGCAATGACCCGGTGGAAGATATGCAGGAGGGAGACGATGGGGTACGTTTCACTTAATGAATATATTTATTGTTAATACACCTATATCTATCATTAGTAGCAAAAATATATAATCACGTTGAATTCCCAACAGTTTCATATGGTTTTGTTTTAATTGGTCACGATTTACCCTCCAACCAATTCTATTCGTTATTTAGTTTCACCAGTTCAATATAGAAATATCTATCTATGCAGAAAAAAATGATCTCTTCATTATTATTGTATTATTTATAAATGTTTCTTTATTATTTTTTCAATGAAACCTCAGGAAACTTCCTTTTCAAGATTACAAATGTATTTAGAATTAATGCAAAAAAAATAGATTTTTAGGGTACAAGAACAAAACATTCTTCTTTTATTATTCGGAATTTACGACCTTAACTATATTCCTTTCTTTTTATTTTCAATATAAATACTCCATTTATACAAATTATCCATATATGAAGACTATGATTTCTTCAATAATTATAAGAATATCTAAAGAACACATTCACTATTGGCCATCTCTTTGGATGTATTCAGTAATGGGAATTATGTTTCATTGGAAATGTTCGTTATATTCTAGGTGAGCTCCGAGGGTGAAAAGGCTGCCAGCACCGAGGACGGTGAGGAGGAGGGCAGAGAGGCTGAAGCATCTCCGAGCACCAACACCAGGTCCAGAAACGTGAGGGGTGCTACAACGGTGGCAACCAGAAGAACCATGCGCCAGAGCAACGTGCGCGGCGTCAGCCGATCGTTGCCAACCCCGATCATCTGGGGTGGAGATCAACCGCAGCAGCAGCAGCTAATGCAACAGCCCCAACAGCAGCTTCAACAACCGCAACAAATACCACCAAGAACTGCTGCAAGACAAGGTTTGTTATGAAACTACAAAAAGAACATCTATACTTGATCTTCACACTTCTTGAGATCTTGTATGCAATTAGCAAAACATTACGAGTATGCTAGTAGGAACTGAAAAGAATCGAAATCAGTAAATCCAAAATGCTCTAAAGTTTGCAACACTTATTGAGGGGAGATTAATAAAAAAGAAAGTGAAGTTTTATCGCGTATTTTTATAAATATTTATCAACAATCGTGCTTTCAGTTTGATTTTCAGTCGAACTCTTCGCAATTTATTAAATATAGATTATAAATATTTTGATGTTTTAGATGCCGTTGGTGGCCACAGGGGCGGAGGCAGAGGTGGACTGATGTCCAATCAAGGAACTTACTCACCGAGAGGAGCACGCAGGAACCGCGGCCGCGGTCCTAGGGCCGCCTACAATAGCCGATTTTAAGAAATCATCATTCCATTGAAGAAAGTTAGGATGAAAGGAAGCGCCGCCCGCCGAAGCCGATCCTTTCTCAGATTTATTTTACGCGGAAACAAACAAAAACATAACGATGTATTCTTTTTTTTGTATATTGTTAACCTTAGGAATATGTGTGTGTCCCCTCTCAAAACATTAAATATGTACACATAAAAGAAAAAAAGTAAAGATATAAGTGTTAATTTTAAGTTTCGACTATTTAAATTTCATCGGATAAGTAAAAGAAAATGATTATTTGCAAACAGAGAGAGAGAGATGAGTTAAGCCTAATTTAGCATTAAACATAGTTAGTGAGATATATATATATATTTGTGTGTTTGTGAACCGTATGTTTCATTATATATATATATATATCATATATATATACATAAAAACGTGCGATTCGTTTGCTCCAGGGTTCGTTTCCTTTTCTGTTATATTTTTTTAATCTTCTGAAAGGTCCAATATATACGCACTCCTTTCAAGGATGAAAAACTAAACAAGTTTTATTATTTTTTCTTAAATTGAGATATGTACCATTTCCTTCCAGATAGTTAAGACGATATGATAAACAGTGTAGCTCTCAGTGTACGATCGTTAGCTAATATGTATGTCCCACACACTATAAACGTTACAAAAGAAGAAAATGCACATTCATCAAACGACACGTTTAGAAAAATTACATTTGATTTTGGTTGGTTTCTCCGCAAGAAAAGATGTTTTTAATGAAATAAATGTGTTTTTCATTATTTCTTTTTGTATTTGTATTGCTTTTATTTAACGAATATTACAATATTTACAAGTAAATTGTATTATTTTTTTTTAAATATATATTTATATATATTTCTGTCTCGATTATGCAAATATAAAAATAGTGGAAAAAAATAGTGTTTTTTTTTGTATCTTGTTTCGTTTAAATAAGATAAATTTACAAATAAATAAATAAACAAGTGTATAAGAAGTAAACGTTGAGTTACACTACAATTTCAATATGTGTATACTTAATATATAATAAGACTTAGCAATAATTATGTATGTATAAATGTGCATAATCCGAAGAATTTCCTTAAATGATCAGTATGTTGTTATAAATCAGTTCAAAAATAATAACAATGATTTTGGAAAATTTCAATTTATTTCAATTCATCAACTTTTTAGGCATCGGTATACTCATAATAAATATGTTACAATTAATTAATTTAAACAGAAGAATCTTAATCTCAAATTTGTTCCAAATTATTTCGAACGTACAAAAAATACTGATCATTTAATAAACTCGTACATTTCGTTCATCTGGCGAAAACACGTCACAGATGAATAGTATCTCCTGAGAATAGGAGGAAATCGTGTTAGCGAATTTGATAAAGTTAAGTAATATTTACAACATTCTGTTTCTTCTTCCACTGCGTAAGAGAACCTAAGAAAATCAGTTCAAAAAAGAAAATAACTGTGTGTGTGTGTGTATAGTAAAAAAGAAAACAATTAAGTATATTATTATACGATATACAAATATAAATTTTGGTTTCTCATTTTTTCCTTTCTTCCATCAACAATTTTATTTACAACACGCAAGACAAGAAACTAACGAATAAATATGTTTTATGTAATAATATATAATATATGCAGCGTATGTGGAGACATATGAGGAAAACGATGGCGAAATGATGATATTATTAGATGAAATGAAAACTTAGTATATATATATACTAAATAAACTACGAACTACTCTTCCTCCACTGTTTCTCGTACGAATGCAGACAATGAGTTGTCATCAGAAAATTTAAACATTTCCTTATAGTTACAGTATAATAAATCAACTAAAGACACTACAAACATTCTTAAATTAAAATTAAAAAAGGTACTTGTAAAAAAATATATATAAATAAATAACACGTTAGAAAAAAAAACTTCGTCCTTGTATACACTTAAAAAAATCACAATAGTAGATTTCTTAAAATATTCCCTCACAGTAACATCGAATGACAAGAATCTCTAGGTTTTTTTTACTCGTATTTTAAAAAATCCTTGCATATGTCAATCCTTATTTAAACTGTTTACAATCTAGAAGAACCGAGTGATTTTCTTTCTTTTGTTTATGCAATATTTATATATAATTAAATTTATATGCGCGAAATATTATCTCGTTTCCAAGAACAAATTCAGAGATCAAAAAATAATTATTTCTTCCTAGTATTTAACTTGATGTTTTTTTTTATCTTCCAGTTGGACAGAAATCATACGACATTTATGCGGTCTCGTCCACTTTTCGCTCACACTCTTTCACACTTGTACATTCGCCCGCTCAAGATATAACAAAAAAGGAAAATAATAATATGAATATGCATGTAATAACAAGGAATTCACTGTGCGCCGTCAAAGAGGATAGGCGCGAGAGTTCAGAAGGTGGAGTCGGGGGGCGCAGGCTCCGCCTCCGACTCGCTGTCCGACGAATCCGAGCTGGCGTTGTCGAAGTAACTGCACTTCTCATCTGGATCGTAGAAGAGTTCCGCACCTGGAAATATGTACCTGCTCGGCTGGATCAGGTAGTAGCTGTTGGCGGGTAGTCTGTCTGTAATACTGCGCTTTTCCTTGGGCTGCCAATAGCCCTGCATGTCCTGCTCCTTGCTTTGCGTAGGAATACTCGTCGTCGCTGTTGGACTACTCGACGCCGTTCCTGCTGCTGCTGCCGCCGCCGCCGCCTCCTCGTTGTTCTCGGTGAAACCATTGCTGGACAGCTCCAGTTCGCAGTTGTTCAGGAAGCTATCCCTGTCGGCTGCGTTCTGGATCTTCTTCGGCTCCCCGTGAACCTTCTCGCCGGAGGTGTCTTCGGTGTCGTACCGTACAGTATCGACGTCGGTGAAGTTAGAATTCTCGCCGATCCCCGAATCTCGCGCCGAATCCACTGACATGTGCCGCTCTTTAATGCTCTGCATCGTGGAATTGGAAGCCTGCACTCCGAAGCAAGTGCAATTTGAAGAAGTTTCGCAATTGCATTTATCCTCTGACTCGATTGTGGGTTTCAGTGGCAGCAGGTGGAGAGCTTCGTTCAATTTGTCTTGGTATATGCTTTCTTCCCAGTTGGGGCCCAACCTATTCAAACAAGAAATATAACGATATAATAACAATTACAAAACCTTATTTATAAATAAAGATTTTTGACCCTCAGCACTTGAGAGGGTAATCTAAATATTCTACAAACTAGTTTTTAGTTTATGTTGGTTATTATGTATTAACTTACATGTGGCATAAATGATTGATGATGACGTCGCAATCGCCTAACAATTCGACGTCAAAATGACAATGCGGAAGTGGTTCTCTGTTGATGAGTATCTGTGGTACGTTGGAGGGTAGTGAACTAGGAATCAAAGCAACCGGCCTCACTTTCAGTGAGCTTCCAATGACCACGAGCAGATCGCACTCGTTCTTGTCCAAGGCCATCGCTTCGTGAAACGAGTCTGGAAGACCTTCACCGAAGAACACAATATCCGGCTTCATGATGCCAGCCGAGACCAAATCTCGCAGCTCGTCGGGCTCCCGATCGCTCAGCTCGTTTATAGCGATCGCCTCTCCGATGTCCGGCTGACAGATCGCGCAAACCGGGACGTTTTGGGCAAGCACGATCTCCCTAATCGCCTCCGCCGTGACCTTGTTCCCGCACTTGGTACACGTCGCCGTCGCAAATGACCCGTGACACTCGATGACCCTTTCGATATCCGCTACCTTCTCCAGCGTATCAATGTTCTGCGTGTAGTTCCGCAGCAGCTTCGCGTGCTTCTCCAGCAGTTTGATGAATCGGTGGCACGGACTCGGCTGGAATTTCCCAGGATAAATGTCGCGGGCGAATTTGTAGAAGGGCCTCGGATCCTGGCTGAAGTAACTGATGTCGAACATCGCTTGAGGATCTGGCAAATCGGGAAAATCGATTGCGAGACGAGAGTAAATGCCGTCGCGCGACCGGAAATCAGGAATGCCACATGACACGGAAACACCGGCCCCCGTTAGAACGATTATCTTCTTGGCACCTGAAAAGTAAACAAACATTGAATATACGCGCTCAGCTTCAAAGAAGAGAAAGTTTGCAATTACCTTTGAGTAGTCTCACTACATCATCCAATGTATTTACGTGCCGGAGTTTGTGTCTTCTGGGTGGATCTCCCAGCATATTGATGATTAGCTTCCAGAGAGTTACGTCATCGACGAATTGCGGAATTTGATGCGATTCGACGCCGAGATCGACGAGGATGGAGCGCGGATCTACGCCGTTGTGCATTTGTTTCTGTATCTGCAAGGGTTAGTTTGACTTCATTCTAGGACCCTTCCGATTTGAAGGGATTCTGCACTACTTACCCAAGTTCTGCTATCCGCGTGCGGCTTCCAATCTTGTCCGGACAAATCCGAAAGGCCGCTCAGCTCGCTCACGGTCGAAGCGTTATCCTCGTCTTCATCATCCACGTCCTCATCTGGATCTATACTATCTCTGCTGATATCTGTATGCATCGGCATTTCATCCGTGTTCACGTTTTCCGCTTCACACCTTACTGGAGTAGTTATAGATTCCATCGTCGATGCTTCATATCCTGAATCTGCAAAAAAAATCAAATAAAACAAAAAATCAGTATGCTGTAAGTAGTAACAGTTATCAAAACATGTAATGTGTAAATACATTTTCAAAACGTTAATACAACATACAAATGTCTACATAAACGGTAGTTATCAGTTTAAACTAATAAATATATGAATATGACTTAAAATTTGTCAATTTTTGATACACAAATTGCTATATGAATAAGTCACATTTGAATCGAGTCAGCTACCGCTCTCTACATATAAAATGTGATGGTATTCCATTTGAACACTTTATGTATTACATTCTTCTTATGGGACTTTGAAATAAGACGTAAATGAAAATTAATCAATCAGATAAATTTAATAATAATTTGACTATTTTTAATACAAAACCAACAACATTGCTCAGTTTCCTACTAGATGATAACATAGAAAATAATTATGTTTTTCAAAATCTACATGAGAGACACAAATAATAAAATATTAAATATATCTTATTGAAAAAGGTGGACCTGAATCATAAGTCTTCACACTTAAATTAAGATATTTAATTTTGATAATAATAGCATTTATTGTAACAAGTACAAAAAAAAATATAAATTCCATACAATAGTAACATAGCAACAAAACAAAATTTTTTCAAAATTTTCATATACACTTTTATGATGTTATCAACTACACAGGTTGAACTAGAGTTCTTATAGTGATTTAATAAGTATTTAATGAAAATACATTAAAAATTCTGATAATTTCAAATTATTTCACCTTATATTTTTCACAAAGCCTTAATGTGAAGAAAAATTGTAAAAATTGAAACGTGAAAAGTTGGTTGTTCGATTAATATACAAAATTCAATTAAAATTAATATTGACAGACATTCCATTAAGACAATTGCATACAACAGGTGAATTTGTAGAAACAAACTACTATTAACTAATTATTTCAATAATTATTAAAATACACAATTTATAATAAATTTTAAAACTTTGAATGTAAAATCTCAAGAAAAATTTACTTTCATAATTAACAGCATATCGAAAAATATTTATCGAAAACAATATTTAAGGTGGAAACACAAATATTAAGTCATTTGTTATAATTTAAAAAAAATTATATATTGCTAATTAAAATTTGACAAGTTGTTCCGATCAACAAGTTAAATTTTAAAATTGAAGCAAAATCTGTAAAGTTAAAAGTATTATATATATTTATATTCCACTTACGTCTTTACAATAAAATCTATTGTTCAAATTTGTGTTGAAATTTGAAAAAATGTTTAAATCATTGACATTACACTGACAGTAATATAGGCAAATGTCATGTCAAATTTTCGAAGTAAACAAAAACATGTGGTTTTGACGTTTCAGTTCACCGCACGATGGCAGTAGAACACGAAAAGATCTAACAGTTTGTCCAAGCCAAACGTGAAGAAGATAAAATAAAAGAGATGCGTTTGGTTTCTTGATTTATTCAACGAAAAAATAAATAGTCAATTCAAAGTGACAATGCTGTGTTACAATTTCAAAAATTAAATTAAATCAAAAAAAAAATAAATAAATAGAAGCAAGGTGAACCGCGAAAATTGTTTATTAACAAAGGATTATTTGAGGGGCACGCCTACAAAAAAAAAAGAAAGAAAGAAGAAAATGTCTGGAGAGCGCGGGAATCGCGCGCGCGCTGCCCATGATTTCATCACACTCAGTGTGCCGTCAATTGTTTCTGGCTGGTCGGCCATTTTGGGGAATCGCTTGCTAATCCCTAAACAGGAAAACGGTTTTTACAATTTTTACCTTCTGATGGGTCTCCCTGGGGTCCGCTCATCGATTGATACGTGGAGGACTCTTCCGTCAGACACAAAATACCGCAACGGTCCTCCTCAGTGGACAACTTGATTCGCTTCGCGTTGGATTCGTGTTCCGTCCCATCTGAATAGGTAGCCATATTTGACACGAATAACACAAGACGACCACCGTCGAAATCGCAGTACGTCCTCCTCCTCGCAAAGGTACAACATCGGCCGCAAGGGGGCGTCACCTTGATCGCAGTCGGGCGACGTTGCCATTCTGCATGTGATGTTATTCACGAGGAAGACCTGTCGTCACATCCAAAAGAATGGAAAAAAAATAAATAAAGAAATACGCATCTACCGAACTGGGTTTCAAAGAATAAACACATGACATCATTTTTCATTTATTATAACACTCTACAAAATCATCATCAATCTTCTCTCCAACACTATCCTCTAAGAATCAAGAACTGCCATACGAATCTGAATCACTTCAAAAGTATTGCAAAACAAGAATTACAACAACTGCAAAGAAATCGAATCCGCTGGGCATGGTGCAATAATATCACTACGAATCTAATACACTGCACTAAAAACTAAAATAGTAATATTAAGTAACATCTACGAAATGGCACGTTCCAATTAAAACCAATTCAAGCACTAATGACCGAAATACATCGTTACATAAAATGTGCAAAGTGCAAAAGAAAGGACTGCAATTACCAGTAATTTAAAAAAATAAATTGGAAAAATAAAATAAAACTAAGTCATATTACCATGCAATCTCTATAGGGATTCCCTCTGCACACCATTCTATTCCAATTATAATTACCTTATGCTATTAATATGTATATAGCTGATTCTTATTAGATTGTATTGTAAAATGCGAAAGGCTCTTATCACATATAATATTCACAACCCACTTCGTTTATTCATTACAGTGCTGGCAACAGAAACCAGCGAACTAGGATTGCCAACAGTAAAGAACTAATAATGCAACCTATTAAATAAATGTAATTACCGATTAAATCGAAGAAATGCAGCTATTATAATGATTTATATTATAAGAACAAACTAATAGCAATCCTTACGCAACTTATTTCATTACTTTAACGCTTAGATTGCCTTAATAATCAAGTAATTTCTTATTGACCAAACTCAACTAAATATCTTAAATTTTACAATATTTCGTGGTTTCTGAAAGACAAAGACATTAATATGTATTAATTCTTGAATCAACGCCTTCGTAAATTAAATATATTATCCATTTTTAACATGTTAAAGAATAAAGTACATACTATTAATTCATAGATGCCACCATCGTATCGCTGTCGTGTTGTCAAATTTGGCTTAAATCATTGGAGTAGTGGTGGAAACAAAATTCGTTCTCTAATTTGACTTGACAGAACATGAAGTGAAGTAAAAAGACGTACGAGATTGCAAATAACAATACATATACCCCTTTATCGGATTGAAAATTCCTTTTTGTTTTTACCGAACCGAGTGAGTGAGCGAGCAAGATGGTTTTAGCGGATTTAGGACGTAAGATTACGTCCGCTCTGCAATCCCTAAGCAAGGCGACGATCATCAATGAAGAGGTTAAAATACGATTGCAGCCAGATGTTTACCTTGTTGCTCACCAAATTTCGTCTTATTCCAGGTGCTCAATGGAATGCTCAAGGAGATCTGTGCGGCCCTCCTGGAAGCTGATGTTAACATTAGACTGGTCAAGAAGCTGCGAGAGAATGTCAGGGCTGTTATTGACTTTGAGGAGATTGCTGGTGGTCTGAACAAGAGACGCATGATCCAAAGTGCAGTATTCAAAGAACTTGTCAAAGTATGATGAAATCATTTGGATTAAATTGCAATATTACTGTTATGATTATGTTGTTGTTGCTTCCAGCTTGTTGATCCTGGTGTTAAACCCTATCAACCAGTCAAAGGTAGACCCAATGTTATTATGTTTGTTGGTCTGCAAGGTTCAGGAAAGACCACAACCTGCACAAAATTGGCTTACCATTATTTGAAGAAGAACTGGAAATCTTGCTTGGTTTGTGCTGATACCTTCAGAGCTGGCGCCTATGATCAGGTTAAACAGAATTGCACAAAAGCCAGAATACCATTCTATGGAAGGTTTGTTAACAACATTCACGATAGCTTCTAATATTTAAATCTTATTTTATTAATTCTAGTTACACAGAAGTTGATCCAGTTGTTATTGCTCAAGATGGTGTGGATATGTTCAAGAAGGAAGGCTTCGAAATTATTATTGTTGATACCAGTGGTAGACACAAACAGGAAGAATCCTTATTTGAGGAGATGTTGGCAGTTTCTAACGCTGTCGTAAGTATTTAAGAAAGGGATAAAAAAAGAGTTTTACTTAAATTATTTCATTTGTAGAGGCCCGATAATATTATTTTCGTCATGGATGCAACTATTGGTCAAGCTTGCGAGGGACAAGCAAAAGCTTTCAAAGAAAAGGTTGATGTCGGTTCAGTCATCATCACAAAATTGGATGGCCACGCCAAAGGTGGTGGAGCACTCAGTGCGTAAGTGTTGATACAATGTGGATCGAGCAAGCAGATTTATTAAACATTCTTCGTTTATTTAGAGTTGCTGCAACCAACAGTCCGATCATCTTCATTGGTACAGGAGAACATATCGACGATTTGGAATCGTTTAAAACTAAGCCATTCGTCAGCAAATTGCTGGGCATGGGCGATATTGAGGGTTTGATTGATAAGGTCAATGAGCTGAAGCTGGAGGATAATGAGGAACTGATGGAGAAGATTAAACACGGACAATTCACGTTAAGAGACATGTACGAACAGTTCCAGAATATTATGAAGATGGGACCGTTCTCGCAAATCATGGTAAACAATTTGTTAATTAAAGACTAAATGCATTTAAGTATAAAATCTTTATTTCTTTAACAGGGTATGATACCTGGATTCAATCAAGATTTCATGACTAAAGGCAGCGAACAGGAATCCGTTGCGCGTTTGAAGAGGCTTATGACCATAATGGACAGTATGTGCGAGAGCGAATTGGATAGCAGAGATGGTGCAAAGGTTTTTTCAAAACAAGCCTCAAGAATTTCCAGGGTGGCTCAAGGAGCCGGTGTCACAGGTAAAGAATCAT
Organism: Nicrophorus orbicollis; assembly: GCA_018845635.1. Taxonomy (NCBI): domain Eukaryota; kingdom Metazoa; phylum Arthropoda; class Insecta; order Coleoptera; family Silphidae; genus Nicrophorus; species Nicrophorus orbicollis. The sequence goes on along the minus strand of JAFMTC010000011.1, from coordinate 428,120 downwards.
CAGAAACAGTAAATTTCATTAGATAATTATTTTCTTTAAATATTTAGAACGGGAAGTGAAAGATTTGATCACTCAATATACCAAGTTCGCTGCTGTCGTCAAGAAGATGGGAGGAATCAAGGGCTTGTTCAAGAGCGGAGATATGGCGAAGAACGTGAACCAAGTACAAATGGCAAAACTGAACCAGCAAATGGCGAAGATGATGGACCCCAGGATATTACACCAAGTCGGCGGTATGACCGGCCTTCAAAACATGATGAGGCAGCTGCAGGCTGGTGCTGCCGGAGCAGCGGGCGGTTTAGGTAATCTGATGAGCGGTTTCGGAGGAAAATAATGTTTTATATAAGTATTTTGTATATTTAACTACTTCATTCTTTTTTTGAACCAATGGTAAATAAATTCTGTTATTTTTCCGTTCAGCCGTTACTTAGTCGATTTGTGGACGATGTCTTTTACGTACTCAACAATTGTGGCTACCTCGGCCATTGCCCCTAAACCTGTATCACCGCAAATCAATGTCTTTTCGATGACCGGCACCAATTTGTAGCCCCAATTCATTAAAATATTTATTTGCGAATCCGTCAACGGATGATTGTACATTTTGGTGTTCATCGCCGGACAGAATATTAACGGTTTCGTCATTTCCCATGCCCTTATTGTACTTGTCAATAAATTGTCGCATAGTCCCTGAAGTAAATCAGATAGTAATGATAGCTTTTCTTTTAAATATATTTATATTAATTTTTAAAAAAATCTTAATTACTTACATTGGCCATCTTAGCCAAAGTGTTTGCATCGAGTGGGGCAATCAGGAATAGATCGGCCCACTTGCCCAACTCTATGTGAACAACTGGATCCCCCCTCTGTTTCCAAGCCGTCCACTCATCCGCATCCCTGTAGACTTTAACTTCCTTCGGCACCTCATCAACATTGAAGAAGTGCATTGAATTCTGAGTTACAATTAATTTAATCTACAAAAGAAACGAAAATATCTAGGGCTTCTGCTCACATTTATTATGCAATAATTTGTACCTCTACATCGTTCACAGTGTTCAAAAGTTTTTCAATTATATTTAGCACCTTGATGGTGGCCACACTCCCCGTACAACCCAGCAGTATCTTCACCATCTTTAAAAACCCAATTTATTCCACTCCTCTTTGGCCATCAAGTTGTTATCCATGCGACAGCCCAAGTAGTCCTGGGATTCTTTCCTGCACTCCGAATTGTTGTTGTCGTTTTTCCTCAGGCACTGCATGTACTTAATCATCAGCTTCTTGCAGAGACCCTCATGATCCAATGGGAAACTACCTTTTTCCGGCGGTGTTGGAGTAAAGGATTTTTGGCCAAAGGTCATGGACGACATTTAAACAAATTGATTTATGCAACTCTTCAAAGAAACAAAATATATAGTAATAATTTAAAGGTTATATATTAGTTGAGAGCGATACTGGTAGATGGTACCAGCATGTGTAATTAAATTCAAATGTATTCATTATCGGAAGATTAAGTTCATTTGAATACAGTGTGATAGTAGGAATATTTTCCGTGAATCGAAGTGTTGATAATTCCGCATGACATGTGATCTGTTGTCGGTCAACTTGAGCGTTGATGGTTGAGCCTAAGAAAACAACAATCGTATTTGATTGATGACAGCTGACGTTTTGTATACATGCGCCTTGTATTTCAACACCGAATTAGAAATATGTCAACGTCAAAACAACAGGATTTTCGATTTAAAATGCGATAATTGCGATTGTGCTACGATCGATGCGAGTATTATGGATTGTTTCGTTGTTTTGCAACTCTAATTTGTTGGGCCCGGGTGTAAAGTGGAATCGCGTCCGGACCATCGTGACGAGACGTGCGAAGGAAGAGCCAGTCTTAGCCCAGTATACATGTTTATAAGTGTTAATTTATCAACGAGATGGGTCAAAAAGTGTCAATTGATGTAAACAACTTGGATCTGCTGTGAGTATTATTGCCCTCCCAATCAGACAGAGTCTGTGACTGTGGGGAAAGATGAGCTGCATCGCCATGGAAGAGTTTGAGCTCATGAAAGACTCTAAATACCGAATGTACACCGGGGCTGTGGATAAGGCACTCAAGAACTTTGAGTACACATCAGAGTGGGCAGACTTGATTTCAGCATTGGGCAAGCTCAACAAGGTAAAATGAATTGGGAAATATTGCAGTAATTATAATCATCAATGCATGTTTCAGGTTCTCTCCAGCTACCAGAAATACCAAATAATCCCCAGGAGGATTAAAATCAGCAAGAGATTGGCACAATGCATGCACCCAGCTCTGCCCTCCGGCGTCCACCTGAAAGCCCTAGAGACGTACGACATTATATTCAAGTGCATGGGCACAAATCGCCTATCCCAAGAGCTCTTCATTTATAGTGCAGGCAAGCAAAGAGAACCTTTCGTCCTTTGAATCACATTCAGATATGTTTTAATCATTCCTTAGTAACTACTTGTTAATTAGCATTCATGTTTATCAGTCCGAGCGTTAGCGATTGTCGCCTATCTCATCTGCTTGTTCCTTTTCTTCGCTTTCGCGCCGATAATGCGATGACGGATTGTGTCGGTGCGGGTGTATGTATTGTTTGCTATTTGCATTTAGGTATTTGATGAAATGCAGCTAAAAATACGTTGCGCTAAAAATAATGGGCATTTTTGCGGGTGCCGCTGAATATGTGCCGCATTCCTTCCTAGCCTTGTCTCTGATTTCAATGGAGCTAACTGATTTGGCAAACAACGGCGCATTCTAAACGATATAAAGAAATTAAAAAACATCCAACCAATATCATCAGCAACAAGTATAACTGTTCATATTCGATTCGTAATCTAGAACAGCGCAAATTGAACAATAGACTTGTTTACATTTAATTTGCTAAATTGAAAAGCCGCTTAGCAGCATTTGCTTATGCGCGTAGTTTTATTTATTTTAGTTTTATCTTTATATACATATTTTATGTACTTCGTGGATCTAATTCTAAGTTAATCTTTAATGCTGTTTGTTTAGTGACAGAATTTTGCACAATGTGTACTTTTAGTGATAATTTTATAACTCTGGTTATATATCTAAAACTAGATAAATAAAGTAACTAAATTACGAGAAAATTTCCGAAATTATATAAACATTATTGTTTGCTTAAAAATTTACAAGCAAATAATAATTTTGAATTGTTAAAAAAATATGAAAAATGTACTAAATATTTCTGGTTTTTGTTTCTTGTTTAAAATGAAAGAATGAATGAACCAAAAAATGAATATTGAGGAAACTGGAAGGAAGTCATTTCCTATTTGAATAGTTAATGGCTGTTTATTGAATATGTTCTAATTTCTTTGTCAATTTTCAAGGCAGTTTTGTAATAGCATTTGGGTGTATTCCAAATATTGTTTGCTAAATTTATTTCGGATGTGTATTGTTGTTGCAGGATTATTTCCACTCTTGGGCCATGCTGCCATGAACATCCGTCCAACGTTACTGACGGTATACGAGACTCACTTTGTGCCTTTGCGAGAGCGCCTTCGTCCAGCGTTGAGCGGCTTTTTGAGCGGAATCCTACCCGGTTTGGAGCTGGGTTCCGACCATTACGATCGCACCTACGCCCTCCTGGACAACGTCTGCGACGGCGTCGGCGTCTCCTGGTTCTACACATGCATGTGGCAATGCGTTCGCAGCAACAGCCCCGTCCGTCTTCCGGCCATCAGTTTCGTTTTAGCACATTACAGCCGGAAGCTGCCCATGGAGGACCAACTGCATCTCATGGGCAACGATATCGACGTCATGGTGTCCGGTCTCTGCGCGGCCGTTCAGGATTCCAGCGTTCTGGTGCAGAGGTCCGCTCTGGACCTGCTGATGGTGTGTTTCCCCATGCAAAACACCCAGTTACTCTACGCGGACATGGTGAGATTGGTGACTGCCGCACTTACCACCATCCTTCGCCGAGACATGTCCCTGAATCGTCGCCTGTATGCTTGGCTTCTCAATTCCGAAGTTAAAACGAATCAAATGCAGATGGATCAACTGCTTGAGGAGGAAGGGGCCGTAGTTGAAGAGGACCCGAACAGTCTTGCGATAGCTTACGATCTGTTGACTGAGGCGATACGCATCACTCTGAAGCAGAGCAGCGCCGACACAAATCTAGATATAAAACCCTACAGGCTTCTAACGTCGCTCTTCGACAAACGTCAAATCGGGACTGTGATTCTCGACAATATCCTCTACGATGTGTTCAGATCTTTATACCTCACCTGCTTGAACCAGCAGAAGCACAAGAATAGTTCGGCGAGATGTGTCAGCTTTAACGGCGACCTGACAAGTCTGAAGAACGAGGAGAACGTCTTAACCAAAGACTTCCTCACGAAACATTGCCAGGATCTAATAAAAAATGCCAACATGCTATTCAACATACTGCAATCGCATTATATTTGGTCATACATTGAAAAGCTGTACGAGAAATCGATCGGCAACTCCAAAATGACCACTAGGGATAGATACCAAGTGAACGAAATTGGTTCAGGCGAACCGAGCCTACTCGAAATCTGCATTCTAACCGAATTCCTATTGGATATAATCCCCATCGAAACGTACGTGGAGAGCACATTGGATATACTACCTAATCTCTTTAAAAAGATTGTTAATGTTTTGCGAAAGAACATTTCCACTCTCAATAGGTACGAAGTGACGCACAGTTTGAAGCTTTCCAAAAAGATCCTTCTGAAAATACAACCTGTAACCGTTAAGCACGTTGAACCGAACGTTGGCGGCGAAGAAACAGCCAGTAACACGTTTGTGGATTCTGGGGAAAAAGAGGCGGACGAAGAAGTCGATACGGTGGAAATTAAGATTGGAGTGGAGAAGAGCAAGTCCGATTCTAAAATCAACGAGAAACTAAACAAGAATGAACTTACCATCGAGGACAGCAGTAGGGAGAGATCGAATAGTAATCAGATGATTGTTAAGAAGAAAGACAAGAAGGACAGTCCGAAGATCGACAAGAAGAGTAAGAACAAAAAGTCTAAATCCAGTTCGAAGCTGTACGATTTGAAGCGAGACGATGAGGATGTTGGTGAGATTATTATAGTTATTAGTAATAACAGTTTAGTTTAAATGTTTTTGTCTTTGTTTAGAATCTGTTTGCAGTATTTCTCCGGTAAAAGTCGAGACCGAAGTGATTCAAGAGAAAGTCCAGGCCTCTTGTAGTAGTAGTAGTAGTAGTAACAATGCGATGCGTATAGAGAATAAACATATATTGAGTTGCCTCAGGATTTACAAGCAATTTTATGTGTCGCTAGTTGAGACTCGGATCATACCAGACGTGAACATTGAGAGATTCTTTAATTCACTCGTTCACGACAAGGAGGTGCGCATTAAGAAGTTGGAGAGTCTTTTGGAATCCTGCTTGCTGGGCGACAATGCTTCTCGACGCACATCCGATCACGAATCTTCCAAATTAAAAGATACTAACGCAGTAGTATCTTCTCATGGCTTCGATGATGCCATGTCGGTGGCTTCCAATCTGCTCGTGGAATTTGCCGCTTTTCCGAACATCCTCAACGAGGAGCACGAGAGAGAGTTTCCCTACTGGTTAAAGATTCTTGTCATAGCCGCATGTTCGCCAAGATCCAACTGCGACGTGCAGATTACTGCTATGAACACTTTGATGGAGATCCTGAGTCTCGCAAAGAGCCAAGACTTTGAGCTGGGCTCGAAATCGAATAACAACGTGGTGATCATGGGCATTTTGGACAACGTGCACGTCGATTTCATCGAAAACTCTACTGTTGTATTAGAGGTACGATCCAATCACATCAGATATCTTGATATAATATATGTGTTTTTTTGTTGTATCATTAGGCAATTTGTCAAATACTATGGGATTTACTGGGAGTGTTATGTAATCAATCGCAAATTACGCTTTGCGTCTCGTTACTGTACAACATACACAACGTGTTCGACAATAAGCAGTTCGTGGAGCAGATTGTCGGAAAGTATTTGATCGACGATAACGTGAGTACGGAATACGTTAAACGGTTCTATCTGCTGTGGAACTTGGGAAGAGATCTGAACGTGAAGCAGCCGATCAACAAGAGCACTCGCAATTTCGATCGGAGTCTGCTGAAAATCCTCGACAACCTTAACAATACCGAGCGTAGCAATCTTCGACTGTTAGCCGAAACCTTCGTGACGCACAGCTTGCTGAGGCACGACATTGCGCGCATCATCAACCCAATATTGTCGATGCTGTTGGTCCCAAGCACGGCTCGAATATCCATCCGGCACGTACATATTCAAGACGGAGATGCCAACGCCGATCTATCGAATGCAGACTCTAGGAAGCTGGACGATGCCAAGGCCAAGAAGATTTACGCCATCAGCAACGTGAATGGTAACGTGATGTTTCACATCACCGACGATCCGAGTCCGAAGCCGCCGAAGAAGCGGTGGTTCCTATTCTCCAAAGCTGGTAAGAAGTATACGCAAGTTGTGAATATGACGACGAGCTTAGCGGAAAACTTGAACATTGTCACTAAAATGACGAAAGACTTTAAGACGGAAGCCGCGCCGCCGAATGTAGAACGCACATCGAAGAACAACGTTAAGCTGTTCGTGAATCCGCTCAGTTCCAAGGAGATATACCCAACAGGTGCAGAGGGATGTTACACCAAGATCGATCCGCATCAGTTGTCGTCGCAGAGGTCCTCCAGCGAAAGTCTCTCCGATATCGCATATGTAAGTCAGTCATAATTTGCAGGAAACGTAACAGTGACTAACATGGTGTGTCGTTTAGGCGAGTCTGGGTAACGGCGTCGATTCCGGATTCGAATCTCAACCTGTAAGCCAAGCGCGTTCCTCGCTGTCCAACGAGTCCGGCAGAACTAGAGCCAGCTTTCTGTTAGAACGTATCGAACCGATTTCCGAAGGTATAAGAGATGCAGCTGCAGCAAAACCCATACCGAAGTCCAGAAGCTTCGATGAAAAAACGACGGGTAATGGCGATGTAGAGAACAACCTGTCGTTGGTTCACAGTTGGTCTTATTCGATGTCGGATGGCGATAATTTGAATGCTGAACTCGAACTTAGCACTACTGCTGAGGAGTATTTCAAGGATCCGCACGTGGGAATTGTTGTCGAGGTGATTAACGAACTGTTGGATAGAGTCTGCGGTAAAGAGGAGGTCAAACCGAAGATTGTTGAGAGCGTAGCGAAGAATTTCACGCTGTATCCCATGCATTACCACATTTGCTTATACTACGAAGTCTTCGATTCCGAGCGCATATTGTATTCACTGAGAACTCTGCGGAATTGTCTTCGTTCGAATCCTTTGTTGTTTATAAGATGTTTGGCGACAGCTGGGTTGAAAGATCTGCGAGGAAATGAACTTTTACATTTGATGGCCAGACATAGGAAAAGCATATTAGGCAGCGGTTTCTGTGGCGAATTGAGCGCCGAATTAGTGAATACATATAGAGGTTACACATTCCTGGATGTTATCATCACCATTTGCCTGAACTTTGCAAGAACTTACTACCCGAGTCTGGACGATAACAAGTTAACCAAGGAGGAAATCGAGAATAATCTTCAGATCCAATTAAACAGCTTAGAGATACTAAATTGCATTGTGAAGTACTTGAATAATCTCGTGGACGAGAATTTCAAGGGATTTTCCGGATACATTGCCGACATGCTGATGAAATGTAATTTGCAAAAGATTCTGCTGCACTGTTTGTTAACATCTGTGAAGAATTTCGATGAGGATATGACGTTCTCAGATGAGGTACTGCTGTACAACAATTTCAAGTTGTACGATAACAACAAGCGCGTTTCCGAACACGTCGAAGCTTACCAGATCAATCTGCTTCGTCTAATTCATTCGTTGATTATATTGGAGAATAAGCTGTTCAAACAGCAAAAGGATGGTAATAATCCCAGCAGTCCGACGTCCGGCGTTGGACCTTCGACGAGCAGCGGAGAACATCTGACCTACGCTCCAACAATTCTCATTCCTCAGCAGAGTATGTTCCTCTCTGCGATTCTCAGCGCTCTGCGACACCAGAACATGAAATCGCTGCACCAGAATTGGTGCAACATGGTCACTTCCTGTCTGCCGTACTTTGGTGACAACTTGAAGGATATTTCCATGTCGGTGGTTCATCAGATATGCTTCAATCTGGAGAAGCTGGCGGATGCATACAAGGCGAAAGATTTAGCCGGAGAATTGTGCGCGGATTATGCGACGACGCAGCTGGAGTCTCTGACTATTCTCGTTCACTATTGCCTGTTGGATTCTACGCAGACGGCCAATCAGAACTTACCTGTAAACTCTACCCAGAACACTAACAACACCAGCGAAATCTTGAACAACCTTGTGAGCGCCTTCTTCTCGCCCAATGGTGACCTCTCCAAGAACAACGACAACTACCTGAATGCGCGCAAATGCATCTTGAGTCACATGCCGAAGATAATATCGAGCGTCGCCAAACTCTGGCAGACTATTGTCGGCATAGAAGGTGATTACTGCGGCATCTTCGGCCACTCCAAAGTGGTTAAGCAGCAGCTGCTTGAATTCCTTAGTCCAATAGCCGTGCATCATAGCACCAGCTTTTTGGCCGCTGTTGCTGTCGCATGGCACGAACGGCGAAACCCATTCACCAACGTTAAGACGGTAATGTCCCTATAATTGACAACGTATATCAAACAATGATTGGAGATCTAATGTTTCAGGTCTTACCCGAACCCAATGCTAGTCAAAACAATTTGGTCATCTTGATACTGGCGATACGTGTTATACCACTGGACAATCTAGTGCAGACCGTCACGGCCGTGATTAAAAATCCTCCGCCCACCCAGGGTTTAAGCGCCGATATTTGCCTGGACGTTTCCGTCTTGGAATTGTTTTACTGTTACATGAGGAACGCTTCTGCAACTCAATTATCCGAAGCATGGAGTTCCCTTTTGGCTCTTGTCAGGGAGGGTTGTTCGTTGACTCCACCAGCTCAGTTCTTGTTGGCCGCTTTGCTGCACGAGCTCATGATCAAGTGTTGTCCGTTGGAGGAGCGCAAAGATCAGAAGGATTTGCAGGATGTAACTGCTAAGGTATTTATATATAATATCTGCAAAAGTTTGCCTCAAACGACGCTGAGTTTATTCATTGTTTTCAGTTGATAGAGTGCGTTTCGCAAGTTTGCGGCTCTTGCTTGGAGCAAACGACGTGGCTGCGGAGGAACCTCGCAGTCAAAGAGCAGGACGAAGAGAGTATATCCTCCATCAGCGTTGTGAGCTGCTCCAATTCCGATATACTGACTGGCATTAATAACAGCTACAGCGTTCAGGCGCAGCTGGTCCTTTCGGAGATTCTCGCCCAGATCTTGGACATCTGCTTCGGATCCGTGGAGAAGGATAAGGTGAACACTATACTGACTTCGTTGATGTGCAACATCGTGCCCTACTTGAGGACGCACACCTACCGGAACATGCACAGCTTTGTGGCTTGCTCGAAGCTGATGGCCAGCTTGAGCAGTTACCAATATACGAGGAAAGCGTGGAAGAAGGACGTATTTGATCTGCTGCTGGACAACGCCCTGTTTCAAATGGACTACTCGTGCCTCAAGTATTGGAAGATCATAATCGACAATGTGATGACGCACGACAATACCACGTTCAGGGACCTGATGAGCAGAGTGTCGATGACGCAAACCGGAGGCCTGAATCTCTTCACCACACGCGAACAAGAGTACGAGCAAAGGGCGCAACTGCTGAAGCGATTGGCGTTCGTCATCTTCTGCAGCGAAACTGATCAATATTCTAAATACATGCCAGATATACAAGGTAGTCCTAGTCCTAGTTTATATATTACAAACAATTAATTTATTTACCGTTTTAGAGCAACTGACTACGAGCTTGCGTTTGAGCGTACCCGGTGTTCAAGCTCAGGTCTTCATGTGCTTCCGGGTACTGCTGTTACGTATGTCACCAATTCACATGACTTCCCTTTGGCCTATCATCATCAGTGAAATGCTTCAGGTATTCATACAGATCGAGCAGGAATTATCCACCGAAACGGAAGAATTTAGGTGAGTTTTCAAACATTTACGTTGTTTCTCGAGATCAATTCAATTACTTGCCATACACAATAGTAATAGATTGGATCGGGTGAAACAACTACGTAAGATTGGGTAGCAATGGTATTGGGTTGTTTATATTTTGTATTAATAATTTTGACTATTGAATTAACAAAGAGTTTGTTTGTTATGGTGCGTCTTTTGCAACGAATCGAAACCCGCAGGAACAACTCCAGGTAATTAGAACTAACTGTTTTGTCGTTGGTCACGTAACAAATTTCAAGCTTTTTATGTTTGCCTAACATCACTAACCGTATTAGAATGCTTTATTTATTTCTGTCAAATGCTGATCTTTAGTTCGCATATACGTTTGATGGTTGCCCTTGATGCAAGCTGGACTTTAAACAGCAACAACGGACTCCACGCCCTCGGACATCCTCATTGGCGTTCCCTGCAATTGGCGACGGCGAAGCTCCTGGATCTGGCCTTGCTGCTTCCTGCAACATCTTTGCCTCAGTTCCAGATGTGAGTTTACTCATCCAACTTGAATTCTTTCAATTTTTACCTTTACGTTTTGTAATCGTTGTTAGGTATCGATGGGCGTTCGTAGGTGATGATTTGACCCATCCCCAAGCTTCGTCCGATATGCACGATATAACCGCTTTCACGCCTCACGTTTGTCGAATTGCCAGCCTCATGGATTTCAGGTACAGCGATACGCAAATCGAGACACTACCGACGAAGCAGAACGAACTGCTGCTAACCATGAACTCTATTGAGCATCTGAAGGATCTGCACGGTTTCTTCAAGACTCTGAGCCTCTGCTCGAACAGACACAGAACAGAATGCAATGGCTCTGTGAGCAACGACTTCTTCACCCCTGATAAACCCACGGACAGGAAGACTCTTGCAATTCTGGAGAAGCTGGATCGCATCGTGGAGATGGACTTTCTGGACAAAATCACGCGGTAATTGAGTTCTCCGCAATATTATCCACTTTTTAACAGGCCTTCGCGTCTACTAATAGGCTTACAGTAGTATGTTAAGTCCAAAGAATGTTATTTTCAGTATTATTTATTATTGAAAAGAAAGAGCAGAAGCAACGACAACAGTTGAAAACTAAATTTTATATTGTTACTATCTCGTTTTTTTTTTTAAATAATTTGAAATGATTATAAAACAAAATAAATATATATTATATTATATAACTGTTAACAGGGTGGGCGACCTTCGTATGAATGTGAATCGTAGATCATTGTTAAATTAAAGAATCATATCAATTTGTCTTTTAATTCAAAATATTTTCCTCTTTCTTCGTGGAAATTGATAATGCTTTTATATTGTAAATTTCTTACTAGTTTTGTTATTGAATGAGATTGTTTGGGGAATTCGCTGAATCGTTCATCGCTTCAATTGTGTTATATTAAAGCTCGAGTCATTTGAGGTTGTAATTTAATTTATTTAATTTAGCTTTTACTTCGGATAAGAGTGCAATCAATTAGTTTCTTCGTTTAAGTTTATTTCACTTCACGTTGTGATTCAGGAAATTTATAACAAAAAAATTATATACATATATATATTTAAATAAAATATAAGGTGAGATGTGGAAGTTGGAGATGAGAAATGGGATGTGGGAAGGCATTTATTAAAATTGATTGTGATTTCTATTGTGATGTTTGAGCCTGAACTTTGTGAGAACGCAAATTCAACTGCTAATAAATATGGTAGTGAACTAAATGAAACTGTTGTGACGATGTACATCCGTAATTGTTAATATAATGGAAATTTATATTTTATAATTTTATGTATGATTTGTACGTGTATTAAATTGAAAACAAATCGATTGCTTTTTAATGATCGCTCTACGTTTATTATGTTTCAGTTTGGAAACATCCATCTCCTATTACTTAATGCTTTTAATGTATGTATATGTATTTTGTCAAACAAATATTTTTTCAAATTTGAGAGCGAATTACAAAAAAACGGTGCTACCTACAAATTTGCAAATACATTCATATTGAAGCCTGAACATTTGACTTTAATTTGAGTATTCATATGACTAAATATCTTGATTGGTTATCGAGTAACAGACTAAAACGTGAAGACACTGCTTCTTCGAAGTTCAAAAAAAAGTTTTTTCAACTTTGACAGCGAATTGCAAGAAAACGGTGCTAGGTACAAATCTGCACTTATATGCATATTGAAGCCTGAACATTTGACTTTAATTTGAGTATTCATATGTCTAATTATCTTGATTAGTTGTCGTGTAATAGACTAAAACGTGAAGACACTGCTTTTTCGAGCGTTAAAAAACATTTTTTCAACTTTGAGAGCGAATTACTGGAAAACGGTGCTAGCGACAAATCTGCAGGTATATGCATATTGAAGCCTGAACATTTGACTTTAATTATTGTATTCATGTGTCTAATTATCTTGATTGGTTGTCGAGCAATTGACTAAAACGTGAAGACACTGATTTTTCGAGGCTTAAAAAATATTTTTTTAACTTTGAGAGCGAATTACAAGAAAACGGTGCTAGCTAGAAATCTACAAATATATGCATATTGAAGCCTGAACATTTGACTTTAATTAGAGTATTCATATGTCTAATTATCTTGATTGGTTATCGTGTAATACGCTAAAACGTAAAGACACTGCTTTTTCTAGGCTTAAAAATATTTTTTCAACTTTGAGAGCGAATTACAAAAAAATGGTGCTAGCTACAAATCTACAAGTATATGCATATTATAGCCTGAAGATTTTACTTTAATTTGAGTATTCATGTGTCTAATTATCTTGATTGGTTGTCGAGCAATTGACTAAAACGTGAAGACACTGCTTTTTCGAGCGTTAAAAATCATTTTTTCAACTTTGAGAGCGAATTACTGGAAAACGGTGCTAGCGACAAATCTACAGGTATATGCATATTGAAGCCTGAACATTTGACTTTAATTATTGTATTCATGTGTCTAATTATCTTGATTGGTTGTCGAGTAATACGCTAAAACGTAAAGACACTGCTTTTTCGAACGTAAAAAAATATTTTTTCAACTTTGAGAGCGAATTACAAGAAAACGGTGCTAACTACAGATCTATAAATACATGCATATTGAAGCCTGAACATTTGACTTTAATTAGAATGTTCATATGTTTAATTATCTTGATTGGTTATCCAGTAATTGACTAAAACGTGAAGACACTGCTTTTTCGAACGTTAAAAAAAATATTTTTTCAACTTTGAAAGCGAATTACAAGAAAACGGTGCTAGGTACAAATCTACAGTTATATGCATATTGAAGCCTGAACATTTGACTTTAATTTGAGTATTCATATATCTAATTATCTTGATTAGTTATGGAGTAACAGACTAAAACGTGAAGTCACTGCTTTTTCGAGGGTCAAAAAAATATGTTTTCAACGTTGAGAGCGAATTACAAGAAAACGGTGCTAGCTACAAATCTACAAATATATGCACATTGAAGCCTGAACATTTGACTTTAATTAGTGTATTCATATGTCCAATTATCTTGATTGGTTGTAGAGTAATACACAAAAACGTAGAGACACTGCTTTTTCGAACGTTAAAAAATATATTTTTTCAATTTTGAACGCGAATTACTAGAAAACGGTGCTAGCTACAGATCTACAAAAACATGCATATTGAAGCCTAAACATTTGACTTTAATTAAAGTGTTTATATGTCTAATTATCTTGATTGGTTGTCGAGTAATACACTAAAACGTTAAGACACTGCTTTTTCGAACGTTTAAAAATATTTTTTCAACTTTGAGAGCGAATTACAAGAAAACGGTGCTAGCTACAAACCTACAATTACATGCATATTGAAGCCTGAACATTTGACTTTAATTATAGTATTCAATCGTCTATTTATCATGATTTGCTGTCGAGTAATAAGCTAAAACGTGAAGACACTACTCGAGTGTTAAAGAAACATTTTTTCAACTTTGAGAACTTTACAGGAAAACGGTGCCAGTTACAAATCTGGAACTAAATACATATTGAAGACTGGATATTTGACTTTATTTAGAGTATTCAAACATCAAATTGATTTATCAGTTGTCGAGTTATGCACCAAAATGTGGAGATTATTCATAATTTAATGAAAGTATAAACTTTCAAATATATTCAGTGTCTTTTGAATTCTTCATGTTGGTTAGCCTGTTGGTCTGTTGACGCATTACTGGGTGCGCATGTGTTTGTTTGCTACCCTTTCTACACGAGAGTTTTCCCTTGTCGTTTTGTGCAGACGTCGGTCCTGAAAATTCATTCTATTTATTCGGTTCACGAAGCCTCCCACGCAAGGAAAACCAAAATTTTCAGCGAATTCCGTAAACAACCCTAGAAAAAATGCCGAAGAATAAGGGTAAGTAAAAAGAGTCCATCCATCTACCTCAGTCCTTTTTATAACCTAAATGTATAATGCACACATATGACAGCTTCCAATGGCATGCATATTTTTGTGGGTGATTTCGCCGCGTTCAATGTTTATAATTTGCTCAATTTCTGATCTCGTTCCAAATCATTGGTCAACAAGTCCGAGTTGGGGCAATTATCGTGCCCGTTTTGATGACCTCTAAAAGAATTTATAAATAGAGCTACAAAAAAAAATGCTAGCTAGTAATTATTGAGACTAATTGTTATATTTTCTTGTTATTCAGGAAAAGGAGGTAAAAATCGTCGTAGGGGAAAGAACGAGAACGAAACTGAAAAGCGTGAGTTAGTATTCAAAGAGGATGGACAGGAATACGCACAAGTAACAAAGATGTTGGGCAATGGACGGTTGGAGGCAATGTGCTTCGATGGAGTGAAACGACTGTGTCATATTCGTGGTAAACTGAGAAAGAAGGTATTTTTTTTTTGCAAAGTTTTCGATTGTTTGGATATTTATTTGTTCCTTGCATTTTAGGTGTGGATTAACCAAGGTGATATTATTTTGATTGGTTTGCGGGACTACCAAGATGCTAAGGCTGATGTCATCCTGAAATACACGCCAGATGAAGCACGTAATTTGAAGACATATGGTGAATTCCCGGAGACAGTGCGCATCAACGACACCGTCACATTCGTTGAAGATGGCTTTGATGAGGACATCGAGTTCGGCGACGATATCAGTTCAGCTGATGAAGCTGACCCTGTCGATGGCGTAAGTTTACTTCTAAACTTTAAGTGATACTTCTAAAGATAACTTCTAACTTTTTTGTTTTTTTGCAGATATGATGCTGTCTAAGTACAATACCATATAATAATATTCTTCAGACAAGTTTCCACCATCAACCCGTATCAATAGAAAATAATATTATATCCAAAAACAATAATAGAAGAAATATATATGTTATATGAACGTTGCTTATGTTGGTGTCTTCCCAGAGAAATCAGTATTCGAAGGTACCAAAGTTTTGCAACAGTATATTATATAAAGTAGCTAGAATATTTATTTTTCTGTCCACTCTCTCCTCAACGTCATATTCTAATTGCCATCTGCAACTGCATGGGGAATAACAACTATCAATACAACATAAACAATTTTGGTGATTTTATTTTGTAATTGTAAAACAAGTTCTTTTTTAATTTTTGATTATTGTAATATGAAAACAAAATATATTAGTTAATTTGTAATTTGAAGATTTTATTATATAACTAGTGGAAGGAATTTTATTCAATACACCAAAACACATGATTTTAAGAAAAGGTTTCCTTCTAAGAATTGTAACCTTTTTTTAAATACTTAAAACAGAGTTCTTAGTATTTAATTGCGCATAGAATATGTGCATTGTTTATTGGAAAGTCTAATTATACATAAATTGAGCTACTATGTTGATATACATTAATAATAATCTTTATAAATAACTAGCTCTATAACCCATGAGTTAGGCAACTTATATTGCTTCTAAGCATAATTAACAATATAATTGCATTAAACGCTCATTAAGTTAACAATATTAACATAGTGTTAGTATGTTGTTAATATGATATGTACTTGATATATATTTTTAATATTCTGTTCTGATTCTTCTCTCGAAGAGTGAAAGTATGCCACTTAGCCTTGTGCACTGCGGTACATGTAGCTAACCTATGACCTGTTAAATATAAACACAATTAATAAAAATAACTTAACAAGAAATAAACAGCAACAATAAAACATTCACATTATTAACAGTGAATTAAACATTTTGAATTTAAACATAAGTTGTGCGTTCTTCCGTTGGTAACGCAATTGGATTTCTTTGTTGGTAGATCTGTGCACAAATCGGTTGTCAAAAAATTAGTCGAGTGATTGCCTTCGAGGGGGCAAGATGCGTTCAATTTCGTGTTCGAATTTATTGGATTTTAACTAGTCCACATACGAAAGTATTAGATTTACGCAAAGATATTAAGTGTGCAGCAAATATCGAATCAAGTGCGTTTACTTAGCTTAGTGATAGCAGTAAAGGATTTTTTTGCGTTATATTGTTGTTGATCAACCAAGGGATAGACCCCACAAAAGCTGCAGCTGCACCAAATGTGAGTATGGGTATTAGTTTTGCAGGTGGATCGTGAGGTGTTGATGACACCAATTGGAATGAAAACAAATCTAACATCCCATTAGATTTTCCAGCACAAAATGGCTGATGGAAAATGCGATGCGAATTTGTTTGAAAATGTGAAATGTCAGAGCAACCTTCGCATAAGAAAGATACATAATAGATTTATGTTTGTGTGAATTGGATAGAGAGAGACACATTCGAACAGGCCCAGCCCATTAATTATTCCTTCGGCATTGGAAAGCACCTGTATATTATTATTATTGTGTGTCGTAAACATTGATAATATAGTCTTTAATTATAGACTCTGGAGGCCTTCAAAGTACAAACACACACACACACACGTGAATGTTGTTGTGTACGCATCCAAAGAGCTTATTTACATTCTGTTTTCGTCGTCGAGAGTCGGGCTAATGCGTCGCGCAGAAGAGAGATTCGCGATGTCCGTTTGTTTTTCCACGATCGAGTAGAAAGTTGCTTTTGTGTGGAAAGAGAGGACGAGAAAGAAGAGAAGTAGAATGTCCAGTTTCGTCGTTAGAAAATGCGTCTCGTTTTATGTTTACTCCGTTTTCGGTATGCCATTTTATTCCTCATCTTCGCTCAAATCGCAGAGGCCAACGATCTCACGTACTAGATTTAGCCTCCCCGTCTCTTCCTTCCTTACTCTTTCAACCATTCTCTTTCTCACGCGAAAGTTAATTCGTTATCGTACAATTGATTTGTTAACTTTGACTCCTCTTGTCATCCGATATTCCCACTTGTTCTGTTGACGATTTTTTGTTAATTGAGAGATATTTGATCGGTTTCATTTACAATGAATATCGTTTTCTCTCTCTATCCTACTTGAAAGATTCATGAAGCGCTTGGCTAAGTCTCCGAACTGCGTAGTTACGTTATAAATTATCCTTGAACATCGAGCAAATTCTGTAGTGGATGGATGGTTAAATGCCAAAAGACGTGATTATTAAATATCATGCATATGTGGATGGAAAGCACTCATATTTCACGTACTTTTTCTTATTGTTGTTTTTATCTGCTGTTGCGGTTAAAGTTTCAGGATTCTCGAGTAATTTAAAACTATGTCAACAAAGTTATTATCTTTTTCCCTTGAGAGATAACCACGAACAATAACAATTCATGGTAACCGTACAAAAGGATAGATAATGCCGCAACTTGGAGACTAAATTTGATACGAGTATAGTTGAAATGCACGAATGCAATTGATACGAGTATCCTCGACTAAGTATAAAATCTTGCAAAAGACAGGCCTACTTTTGAATGAAAGCCAAAGATTTACATAAGAACCAGTTGTTGTGTTCAACCACTTTATTGTTAACTATTATTAGCTACTGTGCTTATTCGTCAGGGCTGCAAAAGATAATTAAACTTTCCATATTGAAAGTTGAACTAATCCATTTGGACCACAAAACCTTTGCAAATTGTAAGATTTTAGTGCGTAAGACAAATTCATTTGTATATAGCTTAGAATACGGTACGATTATACAATAGCTATAGAATGAGTACGTTTTTTGTAAGTAATTGTAAACTAGAAAACAAAGGTAGAAGGTCATGCATATGTGTACGTCAGCAATCGTAATGTCAATAATGGTCATTATTTCGGATTCGATTACTTTTCATATTGTAAACTAATTCGTAATGATTGCTTTCTAAATTATAAACGAAGTTGTATGATTTCCATCTAAATTGTAAACGAAGTCTTAATAATTGCTTTCCAAATTGTAAACGAAGTTGTAGTAATTGCTTTCCAACTCGCGTTCGTCTGTTGGATGAATAGTAGGGTATTTATTTCGGAAGCAGGTGAAACTTGTCAAAGCAGAACAGTGATTCATCAAAACTCGCTGGAGGAAAACGTTCAGTTTTGGATAAATAGAAAGGGGACTTCTATATTTTACGCTTCGAACAAACGGAATCACAGACCGAAAGCAACTTCCTAGAAAATAAATCGATTGCAGATAGATTGAACTTCTCGATTAGCGTTGAAAGTAATTTCAAGTCGAAAACAAACTCTTAATCAAACATGATGATAAACGTATTTTTTAACTCATTCATTTTGGGTTATCGCATTTTCATTCATGAAATTTTCGATTAAAAAATACTTGCAGCTGTCGTGTTTTAAATGAAAAGCAATCTGTTTTAACATATTAACAAAGTATCGCTTTGGAAATAGAAAAGTTTCGAACTTGTGTTTTTATTATCAGATTTGTAGGAGTGCGAGAGATGCATTTGCAAAATCAGTTTTATCAGCAGTTTAGTAACTCTACTAAATGGTGTAATTGACTCGCGGTTTATCGAAATCTGGGCGTCTCATCAGAAACAAGAAGCCGACTGTGTGCAATCGACGAGGCTTAATTGAATCGCGGCGCAGTGGAAAAATAAAAGAAAGACGAGAGAATCATGAATCGAAATTGGATTGTATGAATGGAGATAAGGAGCTTGATGATGATGTTGGGAGAGAGAGGAGAAGGAAGAGGCATCATCCGAAATTGCTTCGCCTACAGCTCTTTCACAATCGATTCAATTTACTGCTGTACAAACAAAAACAACGTCCTCCCGAATTACCGTCTCGCTGGACGAAAACAACAACAACTGAATTGTTGATTATTCCACGTTCATATTGTTCTTTATACTTCTTTCTGTTTGATATTAAGCAGCAGTACCGTCTCTAGGAGTGGCAAATCGGGCGAATCTCAAATCGGTCCCTAATTTCCAAAAATCCCCCAATTCCATATTTATGGCTCAAAATTCTAAGAACGGTGCTGTTAAGCTGTGGATCGCGTCACGCGGTTTGTGTTTACGCGTTATGGTGGTTGGCTCGTTGCGAAACACCGACCACAAGTTTTGCCTTCTAAAACGGAGTGTGAGCTGCTGGTCTCTCTCCTTTTATTGTGCTTCTGCTGCGAGGGGGCAATTAAAACATGCAAATTGGGACACGGTTGGACGAGAAAAAGAGCTAAACGCATGCACACGTACATAAAGAAGAAGGTAACGTATGGTAAAACGAACGGTACATGCGTCATTTCTGCCATCAGCAGTTCTCACGTTGCTAAACCACCTGTACTACTGCAGGTCGATCACCACCAGCCAATGATTTATCGGCTTCGATTTTCTTGAAAGGAGTTAGGAATTATGCATCGAGGCTCGAGACATGTTCCATTCAGTTTGTGCGACCTTCTAATCCGTTTACACAACGTTGTACGTATCGAGATAACAGAATAATAGATGAATAACAAAAAATACAACATGAAAAATTGAGCAACAATTTCCAATTCAATTTTTCGTAAAAGCAACCTATGACATTTGATGTATCTAACGTCATAATTTCTTATCCTAATCCTATGAATATGACGAAATACAAATTGACCTAATAAACTTATACTACAGTACGTTTGGCTTTTATTGTTATTAAGTAGGTAAAATCTACTTTTAATAATAGCAAATTTTTATTGACAAATAGACATTTCTTAGAATGATATTACTGCAGCTACCTTTACTTAATACATATTTTAAAGTACAATTCAATTTAATTAATGAATGTCCTCAGCGCACTTTGCGCAATAATCGCACGTTCCAAATCCGGTAATAAATTATTAATGAAATTGCGAAACCCGAAAGAGGCCGCATTCTTAACGAGGTCTTCCTGTCGATTAAATATCAAAAATTATAATATGTTTTTCTAAGCTCCTTTGTATCACTTTGAGATTGGATAACGCTAGGAAATTCGAAGAGTGCCGCCTTTCCATTTACCTTCGTTTTGGTCACATAATCTGCATGTGCAACCAAAACCACATTCAAAGATCCTTGCATGTGATGTTTACGAATGCAAATTCTAACTCACTTGCAAATTATAAACTTAGATCCATCAAGTATCATAAGTTATTGTTACTAAAATGAATTAAAAACATTTTTTTTATTTCGCAACTTTTAAAAGTTTGTAACTTATAATACACATATATGAAGAAACAGAGCAGTACTTGCCAAACAACAAGTCAACTTTGTTTCACTATGAATACCAATAAACTATTTGGCAATGTTTCTCGTCTAATATTTCAAGTATTTGTACACATTTCGTTACGTGAAAGTACTTGGAAATATCGAGTAGCAAATTAATTTTCAAAACTTTTTAATATCATGGTACCGTTACTAAAAATAATTGCTGATATAGAGAGTTGCAAATTACGTTTATAGGAGTTTCATTTATATAATTTTTACTGTACTGATGCATTGAACAGATGTGAGATTTGTCCATTCAAAAATTGTCACGTATTTTAAAACTTTCTAGAGTCCTCTCGACCAACTGAGCTATTGAATGATTAGTATATCATGGATTTTTCATTTATAATTTTCAATTAAAGATGTTTTTACTGTAAATAAACTAAAATTTAAAAAATTGTAGCGTTTCGAAAATTTCCTGGGGTCCAATCAAATGATTGAGTTTGTACTAAATATCGTTCAGTTTCTCATAGCTTTTTCAATTAAATAAAAGTTTTACTGAGAATAAAGCAGACTTGTATCTGGAGAGACCTAATCAAGCAACGACGATTGGAAAAGCGTTAGCCTGTTTGCTTATCTCACTGAATCTAAATGAGGAAACTGGTATTTGGACTCTTGTAGTATTTCATTATGCCCAGTATTTTCGTGTCTCCTCTTCCTTCGTTCTCGCTCATTTATTCTAATCTGTGGGGGCCATTCATTCATTGATTCATTCATCTTACCACGTCCATCCTCCTCTCGCATATTCTCACCGTCGCTTCTTCCTTCAATTCCCGTTCCGCCAGTCGTTCATGCATGCCGTTTGCTTCTTATTTACTGTGCCAGCAGTGGTAATGACGATGATATTACCGAAGGAGCGAGAAGGACGAGGAGGAGAGCTGCGGGCTCGAAACTTGTTTCCTTTGTGTGCGTGCGAAGTGAATGACTTTTCGGTCGACGGCGAGCCGAGCGAGCGAGAAGAAAAGTTCTTTTCATTAAAGAAGGCGTCCGTGGGCATCCTTGTCTCGCGTTTCCTGTAACACAGCCCAAGCCAGGCATGAACGAACAAGAAGAAAAAGAAAGAGGGAAAAGGAACGAAGAAGACAAAAAAGGCTAGCATGTGCACACACACACAGTCCCCATATTCGTAAGGTTTCGTAATCTGGTGTGAGTGTGTGTGTTCTTGCTACCTTTTTGTCTGGGTAGGTGGCTTGGCTCTGCGGGAAAACGTGGCAGGTATTAGCTGGAACAGGTAGATCTACCTGTCTCTTTGCCTTTCCGAATGGCGAGCCTCCATAGTAGTACATAGTAGCCTTAGCGGAGGCGGAGAGAAAGAAAGAAGGAAGGAGCAAACACGAACCACACACAAACACACCCAATCCCATTTGCGGCGGCTTTCGCATGTGAATGGGATCGGGTCGTCGGGTGGTGGATGGATGGTTGGAGGAGAGTGAATCTATACTTACTTTCGATGCGTCATTCATTTATGCATGCAGCATTCGTGTATATATGTACACTATATTCCCAACTGATATCACAACTGCAGGTCGAGACTTGTTGCTCGCTGATGCCATCCCACACACTTGCCTGCAAGAGCTTCTCGCAGTCTGCACAAACTTCGCGTGAAAACCATCCGATTCGTTATGACCTGAAAAAGAGTTTTACGTTGCACACATCCACAAATTGGAAACTTTGCGAATACTCACTTGAAGGAATATCCACATCCACGAGTCGGGTGAGAAACTGCATTTTTTCATTAACAGAACGATCAGAATTTGCATGCTCAATACCGACGATGATTCACTTTTATTCCCTCACTCCACCCACGCAGTATTCGTAACGCATAATCGTTGACGTTTCGTTTACGCTTACAATTGTTTGGTAAAGAAACAATCATTGCCAAGCAACGATCTTTTGTCTCGCTTTTTGATTGGCTTAAATCGCATTCGATGCACCGCAACTCGATTATTATTCACCTATCGTGAATTACAATTCTGACAAAAGCCATCAAGAGTGTGTTTGTAAACACACTTTTGATGGCTTTCATTTAAAAATTGGTGTCATTTTAAGCAAAAAATATACTATTTTAATGGCATAAAAGCCCTGTTTTATTATTATTACCAATTAAACTTAAAATATTGCAATTACTAATGATTCACTCGCAAATATACGGAAAATTGCAAACCTCAAGTATATGTTTTGCTTTGTTCCGAAGACAATAATCGTAATTCTTGGTAAACATTTTCAAACATTCTTAAATAATGGCAGTGGTTAACCATTTCAGTCATTTACCGTATGCAAATACAGTAGCAATTCGATAACTGCAATTCCTTTAAAAGCAACGTTCCTTATTTGCAACAGCAACTTATTTTGAATTCATTTTTCTATAATAACTGTTACATCTAATAGAAGTAACTTCAATTTCGTATCCAAACCTTAATGATTGAATTTGAATTCAAATTAATGTTAAAAAATAGGGTAGAAATAACCTATTTCAGCAACAAATTCTACTTTGCATTAAAATTTTATAAACAATTCGATAAAGCAACATTTTTTTGGAAAAATAGAATCAAATCTGTTATTTTTGTCAAATTTTTACTGTAGGTAATGATTCATGCACAAATATTTGCACGGAGATCTACAAGTACAATAATGCTTTGTCCTGAAACTAATGATTGTAATTCTTGGTAACCATTATCATCAATTTGAAATTACTATAAATAGTCCACAATTTCATTTCATTAAACAATGTAATACACAGATGCAAATACTTTAGAAAAAAAAATCTGTTAAACAACGATGTTTGTCCCTTGTTCAAACAGTTAATAGCATAGCAAATTGGTTTCGCTGAATGGAAAAACATGACCGTAATTATTGTTATTGTAACCGCTCGCTCGTTTCCTCCTAATCGAAAAGTTGTTATTATTACTCGTGTTTGTTCGCACTTTATCAGTGATTTACTTCCATTCCGGCGGCGCGATTGAAATAATTCCTCTTATCTGAACTCTCTCTGTGTTTGCTTATCCGGCCGACTAAACGTTGTAATTGGAGGAACGCTTTTATTTTCCGTTCGAAAGTAACTTGGAAAAAAGCATGTTGAACAAAAAACAACAACAACAACATATATACTTTCTGCTGCTGCTCCACGAAACGAAATTGAAGCTCCACGAACCGAATTAACGTTGCGATTGCGTGACTCGTGTTGTTCGCGCGTGAGAAAAGAAAATGAGAAAGAGAAACATGTGTAAATCTAAAAATAAGAAATATTGTAAAGAGTAGAGAGCTAATTGAGGAGCTAAAGCTTGTTTGTTTCAATTCGAGATGAGGCGTCTTTAATTAGTGGACGAAAACAATTCATAAAAATATGACTAATTGGGCCGTCCGGAGTCGTGTCAGAGTTCAATTCGTTTCGAAACAATAACAACAATATAATTCATAATAATATTTGCTTGGAACTGGGCAGATAATTGCTGCTGTTACGAAACGTTGGACGTTTCAATGGACCGTCTTAGTTTTGTTTTTGTAAATATTTCAGTTTCCTCATAATTCGGTGGATTGCATTGTTGTTTTTCCGTGGTGTGCAGAATTAGGCAATGATTCAAAGCTGATACAATGCGGTCTGACTGACTGACTCACTGTCGTGTTGATAACGCGTTTAGTGAGGAAGTACGAATATTTCTGAATGCAAAACTTTCCTTCGTTATTATTTATGTATGTATTTTTCGTGCACGTGAATATCGGATTGCGTATTATCGATAAATCGATAGTTACTCGTAGTAAATGTAAAAGCAACCTTGAATTTCACGAACTTTCCAAACACTCCGCTTTCATTGTTCGGTTTCCATGTAAATATCTAACATTTTCCGTTAAACCTACATGTTGCCATAGCTACTGTTTCTAATCTAAATCACCTCATACACTAAATAGCAATAACATTGATTGCAACAACAAATACAATACAGTAAAAGTAACTACAAAGAATTATATTGAAATAAATTATTGAATAAATAAGTATGATATAGAAAGGAAAAACATACTTCAATTATTTCTTAGATTCACCTCATTTTTTTTTAAATATTTGTAATATTTAACAATTTAACATCATCGTATCGATTTAACTTGGAATAATTTATTTATAAACAACATGTTTTGAGTTCTCCGTTCACTTGTTTTCAAGCTTATTTTGAAAGCAGCTAAATGTGTAACTTATATGAGCATTACTTGCCAAATTACAAGTTAACTATTTACATTTGTCAACTTTCAAATCGCGTTTCACTTTGAATACGATTACCAACAAACTGTTTGGCAATGCTTTAACAGCGGCGTCTCTACTCCTCTAATAGTTCAAGTATTTGTTACGTGAAAGGATATGGAAATATCGAGTAGGAAATTAGTTTTCAAAGCATTTTAGAACATGTAAGACATAGCAGATTACAATATTTAGGTTGTTATATAAGCATATTTTATTTCTTTTGCAAAATGAATAATTCATCAATTATGTCATTGTTGATGTGATCTTTCATCGATGCAATTGCGTTGGCCCGATTGTGTTTGAAAATGGAACTGAAATTGCGTGTGTGTGTGTGTAGCTTCGTGGAAAAGTAATTCGATAAATTGCAATTTGATGAGATTGAAAGGAGAAACTCCAACGCCGAGGACTGCTGCTGCTTGCTTCTCCTCCTCCTTCTACTGCTGCTCGGCTCTTCCGTCCGTAACGACCGCTAGTTTCGTCGTCTCAGGCGTCTCAATTCCATTTCTCCGTCGTTCTCATTCCATCATTTGCGCTGCATAAATATTTGTTTGGTGCATTTGCATTTCGAGATATTTAGATGAGGAGTGCTCTCTCTCCGCATTTCGCGAACTAGTTCATGCTAATTGCATCGATCCACCTCAACAACATCATCATCTTATATACATATTGACGTGTGCCCTTCTCTGTTCAGGTATTATTTGAATTGAGCGAATTGCAGCGGTGCTGGGGCCGAGCGAGAGATTCGAATCATACCAAGAAGACATGGACTCCGGTCGATGTACGTGCGATAAGTCTGCTCAAGACACTGGAAGCGATACCTCGACGTCCTCTTCCTCCTCGTCCACGTCTCTATCACCGACGACCAGGGAGAAGAAGCACAAGATCCGGCTCACCTCCTTCGCGCTGAACCTACGAAGAGGTCTGATGTTGCAGTTCAAGGCGAGCAAGCGGACGCAGAAGAAGTCGTCCGCCCCGTCGCCGTCTTCCTCCACGTCCGCGGGTTGCGAGCTTGCGGCACCGGATAAATGCATAAAGAAGTCACCCAAATGGCCTTTGAAGTTCCACTGCACCAAGAAGGAGTCGAAGAACGTGGCGCACGCCGAGGCGCCAAACATGTGTTGCATGTGCTGCACCTGCATATGCTACAGGAGGACGGAGGAACATCATCTGGGACCTGGGGTCGTCTTCGAAAGCGCCAACGAAGCTGCGGGCAGCAACAGCATATCCACGACTTCCACAGCAGCAGCCGCCGCCGCTGTCGAACAACATCCTGTCGAAGAAGTACATCATCAAGTTATCAGGCAGGAACCTGTTGTGGTTGCCGAAGCTGCGAAGAACAACGTCGACAATGGCATCTACGGAAGCAACAACGTGCAATCCATAGTCGTGAATCCACCTTCCATTGATTGGTAAGTCAGTCTCATTAAACATAAAGAAATAGTTTGTAGTTTTCCATGACTAAGAACATATTACATTAAAACAAAGCAAAACTGTTTATTTGTTATATCTATTTTTTTCGCTTTTCACGCCAGAAGTATGTTTTATTTAATCTTGAAACTGTAGTTTTATTGAACAATGAATTTAGTAAACATCATTTACTAAATAAACTGTTTATACGTAAAGAAATATTCAGCTTTGACAACAAAGAACTAAATAAGTCGGAAGCACTCAAAGTACACATTAAATTAATAACTTTAGATTATTTTTATATATCTACAGTCCAATAACTGCTTCAAGGTTATTTTGCAAACAATTCAATCTGATAAATTAAGCAACGTCCATCCGAATTGATTGGTATTCATTGGGTTTCGGTGCGTGTATTTCGTACCGTACGAAAAACAATATTAATGCTTTATGCGCGGCTCCCCTTTCTGCATAACAATTTCAAAGTTCAATACACAATCTGCACAGCAAAGAATCGAAGAGGCAAACATAAAATGTAATTATAGTAATATGAAAAAAAGAATTGATATTGAAGCAAGCTGAGAGTTAATTAACATTACTGTATTATTAAGTAAACGCATGTTCGTTTTCCTTTCTATTTTCCTGACCTTTCCTAATAACATGTATTTGCTTTGCTGGTGCTGTTTTTAAAACTTGATTTGAGAAAACAATCATAAAATCGCAGTTATTTGGATTAGTAATAATTGTTAATTTTCATTTTGTAATAGGGTGTGCTCAGTGCACGAGGATTGCGATGAGGCGGCGCGTCGTCAAAGGGCGAGGGAAATCGAGCAGGGCGTAGATCCACCTGCTAATTTCAGGACGATGCGGTTGCTGTACACAGACATGGAATCGGACGGAGGCACCACACGTTACCAGCTCATGTGCCCGTCCAATGTTTCGGTGGATTCCCTGAGGGCGCTCTTCCAGAACACAGTCACCCTGCAGTCCTGCCCTTTGGACATCATTTCTAGCTGCCACACGCAAGTCGACTTTATACATTGCCTGGTGCCCGATCTGCTGAACATCACCAATTGCAGCTTCTACTGGGGTACGTTTATCGTGCGACGATGGTGATATTCGCATACTTAAATGGGTCGATTTTCTGATTCCAGGTAAAATGGATAGGTACGAGGCGGAGAGACTGCTCGACGGTAAACCGGAGGGTACATTCCTGCTTCGAGATTCCGCGCAGGAGGAGTTCCTCTTCAGCGTGTCTTTCAGGAAGTACGGGCGATCGCTGCACGCCAGGATCGAGCAGTGGGATCACAAATTCAGCTTCGACTCGCACGATCCGGGCGTCTACATGTCTGATACGATCTGCGGTCTGATCGAGCACTACAAGGATCCGAGCAGCTGCATGTTCTTCGAGCCAATCCTCACGTCGCCGCTGCACCGCAACTTCACCTTTTCCCTGCAACACCTCAGCAGAGCCACCATAACCACCAAGCTCACCTACGACGACATAAACTATCTGCAACTACCAAAAACCCTGAAGAGCTACCTGAAGGAGTACCATTACCGACAGAAGGTCCGAGTGCGGGTCGAAGACGACATGCAATGGTTCGACCTCAAGAACATACCACCGAACTCTTCCTCTTCGGCGTAGTCAGATGAGAGAATCGAACGAGAGAGAGAGATAACGAAGGAGTAGAAAACAAGTGCAATTTTACGACATAAATGGGCCTTTCGAATATTTATACACATTCATATTATATATATATAAATAATATATATATTTACGAAGATTAATTGCTTTACGAATATGAGTATGATACACATACATATATAGGGTTTTCGTCCGTTCTCCCGGAAGAACGGAAACATCTGTAATGTAAGATAATAATATTTTGTTTTCGATTTTTAAGAATAATTGTAATATTTGTACATAATATTTAGGGATTTGTTAATTGTATATTGATTTAATTATAATTAATTTTATGTGTTCGCTCTGACAAAACAATCAATTTCAAAATTTTCAGTATTTATCCTTAAGTTCAACTATTATTCTCTTTTACATGTTACGTTACTAACAAACAAAAAACGTTTTCTGTGATTATTTTTTTTATATATATATACAAACACACATATATAGAATTAGAATTGGTTGTTGATGAAGATGACGATATTTATCACGTAAGGCTAAATAATGAATAGTCTTATTTATAATTATCATAGAGCCTTCGCGTCAAGACAACCACCAGCCGCAACACCCCCCACACAAATATATATTTTTTAAGTAGGAAGAAATTCTAAATTATTTAAAGTAATGGTTCTATTACAGAGCTGTTGTCGGTTGGAGGAACTCTGAACGCGCGAGAGCACAAATATTGTAAATTAATTAAATTTTTTGATAGAGCTAAGAATTATTTATAAAGAAATTATGGAAAAAGGATTGGATGTGACGAAGAGGAGAAAGAATTGCATATATCAAAAGATGAATAAGAATTAATATATATATATATATACATGACAGACAAGTTTTTATTTGGAGATCATTTTCAAAGAGAGTGAATATGTCTTGTACAATATAAAAAGAAAGCTATATATTTAGACACCTGGAATATTAACTGAAAAAAAACTTATATATTTGTATTGTTAACTATATATTATTTAATGAAAATAAACAGATGTTCACTTCTTCTTGGCAGCCTTGTTCTTCTCAGCCTCAGTAACAGCTTTAACATGATCCTTGATTGCAGCCAAGGGATTAGACATAAACTGTGTGTTCTTGAGGATCTTCTGGTAGATGTCGATACCCTTCAAGTGATCTTTTTTCCTCTTATCTGCTTTCTGGATGGGCCTCGATTTGGTCACTATTTCTTTGCCTGTTACAGGGTCCTTCACAGTGACAAAGCCCAAGGCATCCAGCATTGGATCAGTGTTGCCCAAGATATTGTACTGCTTCCACTCTGCATGTTTCTTTTCCGCATCCTTCATCTTCTTACTCACAAAATTGATCTTCTGCATCAAGAGCTCCCGTCTCATCTTGATCTTGTCCTTCTTCTTCATGATGCTACCGCCTGCCATTTCGGATTTCGCAGACTTGAAAGACATCACGCTGCGCGTATCGTCGTCTACATTCCGGAGAGACTTCCTCATGGTTCCAACGTCTATGGACATGTTTGAGAAAGGATTGTTTTCCAATGATATGTTAGTGGAAGTGCTTGCCACTGCGGAGTTATTTTGAGATGTTGAATCTTCGACATCCATCTCAGTATCTTCGTTGGACTTCTTAGCTTTGAAGTGGTATTGCTGGCGATCTCTACGCTGCTTACCCATGACAATACACTGGAATTGATGCAAACTGAAGATTTGAGGTCAACAATGAAAGTGATGAAATTACTGCAGTGAAATGGACACAACAAAAAAATGTTATGACGACATTTGACATAAGGCAGTAGATACCAAATTTACAGCAAAAAAAAAAGAATTGAGTGTTTTTAAATCCTAAAGTAATTAAAATGTATAAAATTACAGACAATATTCACGTTATGCTGTGGAGTAATAAATAAACAAAATAATTATCAATAACGTGTTACTTCTTCAGTCCACAGGTGACGCAATATTTAGATTTTCAAATGCTTAAAACTTTTATAAAATAAATTAATTAATAACATATACTAACTAAATGATTATTACAATCTTAAGTATTATATTCAATTTTAAGAAACTATATTAGTTTAAGTAAGACTTAGGACAGCGCCAAAAGGATTGAACTTTAAACTTGAATCAATTTCCACGAGATAACGCTCTTTTAAAAAAATATTGACTTGAGAAACAAACCAACTTTGGTTTGGTCCACAACTTTGCTAAAATGAATTTGAGGAACTTTCTATGCATGTTTGCATAATTAAAAAGTTAAATCAGTATTAATTTTAAATTAAAGATATTTTATTATGAAATTTTAAAGATTAAATACAATTTCTTCCATTCCAGTTTAATGTATTCCTTAAATTAATCCTTCCTCAGTGGGAAAGTCTCCTCGGTAATTCCATCTTTAGTAATAAGATTGATGACAATGCTGTCGCCTGTGTAAATATCTCTTTCAGCAGCAGAAATGAAGACATCTTTCAAGATAGCAATAGCCCTTTCCTTGGTAACCTTCTCGAACGCATCTCCTTGCATGTTCTTGAAACCAACCTGATTGTCCAACAGGGGCTGCAACAGAGCACCAGCCGAACCTCCAGCCCTGTACGTGGACCTCTCGCAATGGCCAATTGGATCGTAGCTGTACACACAGCCCTTTCCCTCAGTGTCCAGTCCAACTAAGACATTTGAGATGTAATAGGGGAAGAAACGCTTGTAATACAGCATTGTTGACAACATCTGCGAGCAAGCAGTCGTGGACATGGTTTTGTTGTGCTCCTGCTCGTACATTTGCATGCGAGCGTTCAGGATTCTGGTCAGCGTGAGAGTGTCGCACCAGCATCCGGCACAGCCAAGGATGGTCTTGTCAGTCAATTTGAACAGCTTCTTCTGGTTTCTCGTGTAAATGGCGAACCCGGTGCTGAGACGGGTGTCTGCGCCGATAACGGCAAAGTCATCTCCAGCGATAGCTACAACACTCCTGAAATGGGGGCATAGAAATACATCCAATGATCACAAGGACTAAGGTTATGTTTTTTAAATTTACCCTCCGTTATCGGCGTAAGGGTTGAACGAATGCTGAACGGCTCCAGCCGTTGAGTAGTCCGGATAGTGTGGACGAGAGTCGTTAATCATGACCATTTCTATTGCTTTATTATTACAATTCGAAAACAATCAAAACACTTTTACAAAAACCGAATCACCGGATGACAAACAAGTTTCCAAACTGTCAAACTCCGTCGAATGTCGCAGAGTTGCCAATGCTATTAACGTATAAGAATTATTCAAACTTTATATCAGATTTACTTTTTTCTAATTGGATTTTACCCAAATTTAATTAGAAACTAATTTTGATGCATTTATTCGATTTCATACTGAAAAGGACTACTTAAAATTCTCAAATTAAGCAAAAAAAAAGTTGATATTACAATTTGAAATAAAATGTAATAATAATTAACGTTATTAGTCACAAACGCGACCAAAGGGCTAATGATGTAAGTCTTAAGACCATATATATTTCATAAAAACGTATTCAATATGATTTCTAACTTAATTCAGTTCTTAACATATAGAATATTTTCCGCTGGAATTGTTATAAATGGTATATAAATCTTAGTTTTGACTAGTTGTTGTATTAAGTTATAATTAATATTTTAAAAAGAATCAGTGTTTAAATAAACATGTTTTCGTATGAGCAAGGTCATCAAATCACAAATTAATTGATTCTTCATAATTTTGTAAATCTATAATAGTTAATGATGTTTTTTTTAAACACAATGTGTACTAAACTACTCTTTAATAGCTTCTTCATATTTGTTTACATGTTAATAATGTTTAATTTAAAAGATGAAATTTACTACATTGATTATTTGAAAATTCATTTGCTGAAATCAAACTTAATTTATCTAAATTATCATCGGTAAACTCAAGAAATCTCTTCCAAAATTACGTATATTAATTCAATACTATTTTAAATCCTAGGAAGTGGAAATGTTTACTATAAAAATATAAAATCACTCTTTAAAATGCTTCATCATAATTTTGTTAATCTACAATTGTTGACGGTGTTTAATTTGAAACACAAAGTGTACTAAACTGATTATTTTGGAAATTCCACGAAAAAGTTAATTTGCTTAATCCACTTCGAACTTAATTTATCTAAATTTTCATTGGACAAATAAATAAATCTCTTCAAAAATAACTTTTCATTCATTGAAGCAACGAAAATTGGTAAATGTTATAAGGAATGCCAGGAAGTGGAAATTTTCACTTTTACCCAGTTTGCACATATGATACAATATTTATATACTTGACGATATTGTTACTCGTCGTTCCAAGAGTACCGTTACGTAAGCTGTATGTATGTAGTATGCATGTGGACATAACAAAATAATATGTAGTTCAAGTTTGTATTCTTTTTCTGTTCGAAAATTTCGGCCGATCGCGATTGAGCAGCTAATTAGCGTCTCGTAAAAACGAAACCATTCGATAGGAATGGGGTCCAGGGATTACTGTTTTTCGACCCAGAAATCGCTAATCGAAATTAACACATCCTTCGGCGGTGCGAGGACAAAAGGATTCGGCGGAGATTTCGGGACCGATTTTTGTTTTGCTCCTCGCACCGCTCGCTATGATGAACTCTTTCGCTGTACTTTTGGCGTGCTTCGCGCTTCTCTTCATCCCTTGCACTTATTCCACTGTCGACGATGACGAGCAACAGTTCCAGGATGAAATACTCGATACTCGGAATGCGACAAGGAACCCGAAATGTAAGTGTATTTTTGTTATTCTCAATACGAAATACTGCATACGCATCAAGCAATTCATTTGTATATTTATGGTTTCTGTTTAGAACAAATTTGAAGTTTAATAGTAACTTATTAAATTAAATCAACTTTTAAATACATATTGATAATGTGTAAACAACTATTAGTAAAAATGAATTCATTGAGTGATCGGTTAACGAATATAATCCGTTCAAAGACAATGTTCGAATTGTTCGTTAACCGAATAGTGATTCTATGTACATTTTGATGTTGTCAATTAAATTGCATATTGTTACTCATGTTTTCTAGATTTCATAATGTACTAAATTAACAATAGGTTTATAATATTTGAAACTATTGTAATTTTGCAAATATTTAAACATAAACAGTAAAATATTGTTAGCGTTTAAATTCATTCTAACAAAAAGCTAAATCAAATTTGAAAAAATTGTGTATTTTTCTATAATTTACTCTAAAATTTGATTAAAAAAATTGCAGTTTGGGGTGTTGGGGTGGTAAGATTCGAGAACAGCGTGTGCAAGGGAATCGATGGAGCCGTGGGCACGTGTTACACCCGAAGACAATGCAGGGAGATCGGAGGAGTTCCATCCGGATTGTGCGCCGCGCACATCGGCTACTGTTGCGTGGGTAATTAACACCCCGTTAATTGCTTTCGCAAATACACTAATAACAACTTCTTTGAAATTCCAGTGCAAAAGAATTGCGGCGAAGTGTCCTCCGACAACAACACGTACTTCGTCAACCACAACTTCCCAAACACGGTGACCGGGCCATCTGCATGCGCATACACCATTCAAAGATGCAGCCCGGACATATGCCAAGTAACGCTTCCTCATTACAATACAAATTCTTCCATTGCAAACATCAAACTTTCTTTGCTCTTTTTGATTGTTTGTTTTTTTTATGATTGCCTCAATCCAAAATTTGCAGATTCGCATCGATTTCCTGAACCTGAATCTCGCTCAGCCGGACGCAAACGGCGTCTGCAACGTGGACGTGCTGAACATCGTCGGAGGGGCGTCGAACGTGCCGCAGATCTGCGGCCAAAACAGCGGACATCACGTTTACGTGGACTTCAACGGTCAACAGGATATCAGGATGTTGATAACGACAGGAGCCGGCTCCACGGAGATGCGAACGTGGCGCTTCAAGGTCGCACAGATCGGATGCGATTCACCATCCAGAGGTGATTTTCCTTTCAAAGCAAATACATCAACGTACTCTTAAATCTCTGTGATTCAGCTCCATCCGGCTGTCTACAATACTACACGGATGCGGCGGGGACGGTGAGCAGCTTCAATTACGGAACGACCATCAGCAGTGGTCTTACTACAAATGCTAGACCTGGAACGAGGCAATTGGCAAACACGAATTACGGCATCTGCGTGGCTCCGAAACCGGGATTTTGTTCGATAACTTGGAGCCAAGGCCCCGATCCGTACGCTTTCAGCGTTTCAGGAGAAACAATCACGCAGCCGGGAGCCCAAGGTATGTCCATGACAGGCATGGATTGCACAACGGATTTCGTAATAATACCTAATTCGATGGAAGCGAACGGTATTAGCATGGATCGGTACTGCGGAAATTACTTACCCACTGTTACAAGTAATTAAATGAGATTTTTTTAAAGAAATGTGTATATAATTGATGGTAAATTGCAGCATCCTCCAAGCCATTTGTTCTTACCACCGTGACGGATGGGGACGAGTTGAACGACATCGGAAACAGGGGTTTCTCCATCGACTACTCGCAATCCCGATGCACCAGCACATTTCTAATGTTTTAAATAAATCTTGTCCAGTCAATTTGCTCGTTTGCTTATTTCACCAATTAGTCGAAACTCCCGTTCTCGTTTCCAGAGACTTTTTGTTTTGCAGACAGTTAGGTGCGAGAGGCACGGGCGCGTTCATTGCACCCGAACAATTCGCAGGATGCGTTTCGGCCTCGTCGTTTTCGGTTTCCTGCTGTGGAACTGCTTCGGCATCGATCTCATCTCCGAATACGACGATTACGATTCATACTCCTCTTCATCCAGAGCACCCAAGTGTAAGCAGCATATTAGCATCAGTTGTTGTAATATTGTAAAATTGCAGGGTTCGGCATTGGCGTGGTGCGCTTCGAGAACAAGTACTGCGTCGGATTGGATTCTTTGGATGGAACCTGCTACACTCGAAGACAGTGCAGAGACTTGAACGGCACCAGATCTGGTCTTTGTGCTGGTACCATTGGCCACTGTTGTATAAGTAATTAAATTTATAAGTAATTAAATATTTGGTAACTTTCTTATGATAATCGTTTTCTTTAAAAATTTAAAAAAAAACAGGAAAAGTATAACTGTATTGCAATACTTACTATACATACAACATACATATGTAGTGTAAATTGGTATTTAAACACTAAATCAATAGAATTCTCTCTATGCAAACATTTCTGCAAAACCGAATCTTTGGCCACTATTGCATAAGTAATTCTAAGCTTTTATTCCTAGAATATTGAAAATTATACAAATTCCTGCTTAACTTTTGTATTTGGTAACTTTCCTTTGGTGATAGTTTTCTTCACAAAATTAAAGAAAAGTACATTCTCCCTATGCATACAGCTCTTCTGCAAAGTTATAAGCCATTTTTGTTTGCACAAGTTCAACGAACATGCGGAAGCGTTTCCTCGTACAACAACACGTATTTCGTGAACACAAACTTCCCTTCAACGATGATCTTGGGCGGAGCCACCTGCACCTTCACCATTAGGAAATGTAATCCGGATATTTGCCAGGTATTTAAAATATACAACAATAAATCGTGCCATCCAATACCATCGGTCAATTGAGCCCCTAAATCTTTTGAAATGTAATCAACATATCTTGGACTTTTATAAATCAAGAAAGGTCCATAATTTCAAGAAATCTAAACTTATACACGGATGAGAATTCATTATATTGGTTGTGGAGCCCGGGAACTCAAAATCCTGAGAACGTCGCTTGTGCCATCTGTCATTAATGTAATTAATAAATTGTAATTCTCAGGTGCGGATAGATTTCCTGAGTCTAACATTGGCACCTCCCAATGCGAGCGGCTATTGCGTCTACGATATGCTCAGGATTACCGGTGGAGCGTCTCTGGTTCGGCCGATCTGCGGAGAGAACAGCGGTCAGCATATCTACTTGGGGTTCTACAATGCGGACGACATCACCATAGCTATCAGCACGAGCGAGAGCTACGCAATTTCTCGAGCCTGGTACATCAAAGTCGCTCAGATCGGATGCGACTGTCCGACGACGGCGCCCGACGGCTGCCTCATGTATTACACCGGACTCACCGGCACCGTGAAGAGTTTCAATTACGGACGCACCACGACAACGGAGATGTACGGCATGCAGGGAGTGGGAAATCCTCCGCCGCTGATGTTGCCCGGGACCAGAGAGATGGCGGACATGAATTATGGGGTCTGCATCAGAATGGCACCGGGGTATTGTTCCATAGAGTGGAGCCCCACCTCCAACGGGTCTTTTGCTGTTAGCGGAAGCACTCCAGGTGGTGACGTTCAACCGGACATTATTTGCAACAATGACTTTGTTGTCATACCGAACCCCATGCCCATTTCGAGCAACATCACACCGGACAGATTTTGCGGAAATTTCTTCCCGCCGACAGTTACAAGTACTAATTAATATCTTAGTAATCAAAAACTTTTCGCATTCATTTTCTTACGATCTGTGCTTTAACCATACCTTCTGCTTTCAGCATCATCGAAACCGTTCGTCTTGACAGTGGTAACCGATCAAAGGGAGAAGCACAGCGAAGTAGACATCAAATTGAACGAGATCGGTAACCTGGGTTTCTCACTGAACTTCAAGCAGATCCCGTGCGGAGGAATTTATTGTTAACAACACAAAAGAAAATCAATAGTCCTTCAAGAACAGTCTTCAACAATTATAATAATTACAATTACAATAATAACTTATCGAATTAAACGAATTGACTTCCTCCGTGATTCTTGACAGCCTCCTTCATGGATCCGTACCACTTCATTATACCTGTTTCTCTTGACAGATCCTTGAATGCATCGCACCCTTCGATGCTCGACAGCACTCCGTACACGGCAAGATCAGCCAGATTTGGGGCGGATCCACCCATGAAGACCGTCCCCTTTTTCGAGATGGCTGTCACCCATTCGTCGCAGTGGTCGTACAACGATTCCCTCACGTCATCCTTCAAGTTATGCCTGCAATAACATAAATAGTACACGATAATCTAAATACAATTGACTATACCTTTTCTTGAGGCGGTTTCCAATCAACAGCATAGCCATAGATCCAACATAAATAATTAAATTTCTTTCCCAGGACGGAAACTGCCTCTCCCAATCGCCGACTTCCGAAAACCAGTTAAAAGCTTGCAAAGCTTCCGCTTTGGTCCTATACACATTAGGGGATAAATCGTGCACGAGCACATCGTCGGCCCACATTCTCCACTTGCGCTCTTCACTGAAACCAATCAAACGAAATGAAAATATGTTTTTTGTCTAAGTTTTTTAACGCTCACTTCATATCTTCTTTCGTTCTATTCTTCACCTTTTCCTGGTTGTACATCAGGAAATACCTGTTCATAATCTCATTCTTCTCGCTACCATCTTCAGCTTGGTATCGCAAATAGGGATAATACTGGACTATGTCTCTGAGTGATTGATCTTCGTACAAGTACGTGGCCAAAGAAGATATTATCATGGTACTATCATTCAAAGGCTAAAAATCGCAGAAATCTAACAACGCTGTTATATAACTTTGGAATTTCTTTACCTGATATCCACCATCAACTTCAGCTAGCAGAATTGGCACTTTCTTGTAAGTGGACCATTTGGTGGCTTGCCTCAAGACTGGATCAACTTCTACAACTTCATATGAAATACCATGATAATCCAGGAAAGCTCTGACTTTACAACAGAATGGACAAGTCTGATATTGGAATAGTGTCAATTTGAGTCCAGTTT
Organism: Nicrophorus orbicollis; assembly: GCA_018845635.1. NCBI lineage: Eukaryota > Metazoa > Arthropoda > Insecta > Coleoptera > Silphidae > Nicrophorus > Nicrophorus orbicollis. The sequence goes on along the minus strand of JAFMTC010000011.1, from coordinate 390,456 downwards.
TATCACTTGCTATAGCGATCTAAAAAGATTCACATATAAAAATCTAATTAGAATAAACTGAAATTCATAAATATAACAGTACTATTGTCCAAGTGTAGTATGTAGTACAAATAAGTTGACTTACAGATCTGGATGGAGTATACTTGGGTGCATTTTTGATCATCGGAATTACTGTCTGCTCAGTCAGAATATGTCCCCTCGGCTCATTAAGTTTGTAAATTGAGTAACCAGTGCCTGCAACAATTCCCAGAGCCATGCCATAGAGGGGGATCTTCTTGGAAACACTGTTGGATTTTGGCTTGGCATAGCTGATCTGCCTTGAATTAGGGTTGCTGCAGAGTTTGTTTAAATTATGGCGCAACTGCACCTGCAGCACCTTCCGAAACATTCTTATATTTGTTATTGTTAAATATTTAAATTCATAGATAGGTTATGAAACTTTTGACACTTGTCTGACGTCAAACGTCAAGAGGTGTCATTAGAAAAATGTCTAAATGAAATAGGTGTACATAAGGAGCACGTGAATTAAAAAGAACAGAAGCAAATATAAATATATTTATTATTAGAATATAGTATAGAAAGTAATACAAATATAATACAAGGGAAATAGTGTTGCCAACTGTCTAAATATATATTTACTCTTCCGTCTAATCCTAAGATTTTCTTTTGTAAAATGTACACATTCTTTTCGTAAATATGATTTATAGCTTTTTGCATTACGATGCTTTTGTTGTGCTTAAAAACTTTTATTTCATTCAAATATGAATAAATCTGGGATGAATAAAACCTAAAATAGTAAATTATGTATAGAAACAACATAAACAGCGCTCATTCAGGACAAAACTTATATAAATAGAGATGTATAAATATGTTCGCGTAATAAATTAAACAAATGTAAATGCATCACATGTATCGCCCTCGGCGTTTCCTTCAATCCGACGGGCAACGAAGAATAAACAAGTAATCTCTTTCCGCAATTCGACGTGAAGCCGAAAGACAACAAATGTGTTCGATTTTTTTTTCTCAAAATGAAAACAATACTTTATATGTTTATTATAGAGAGGAGTTGGTGACTGAGTTCGTCCCCCCGAGAGATCTCTACTTTTTGCTCCCAGGGGGAGCGATCGGTTTGCCGCGATCTTTGCCCCGAAGTTTTAGGCCGATCGCACGCTCGATTTTTCCGAGGATTATGTTATTCGGAATACCACGACCAGCTTCGTAATCCGTGATGACCTGCGGCTTCTCGTTGATCTTGGTGGCCAGCTCCTTCTGGCTCATATTCTTCGACTGTCTGCCTTGCTGGATCAGTTTGCCGACGTCCAAGGAGATGGGCTCGTGTCGCAACTCCTCCGTCTCTCTGTCCAATTTTGCCGTGTTTTTCGTCGCGACGTGCTGCTTGTTGCTGCCAGCACCCCCTAAAACATACATACCTGTCTTTAACACGACCCTCAGTTCAACCACATCATCTTCTAACGCCACCAAAACTCTACTTGATGACCACATCAACACTGATTACACTTTCTAATAAATTTCTAAATTAGCATTTACAACTCCTACTAACAAAAAAACAATGACTCAAAAGGAAGCTCTTCAATCAATGAAATTGTGCAGTATTCCGGTTGCAGAACTGAAAAACATTGTTCCATAAATATTTTCACAAAGTTGCGCGCTTATTCTCTAATCGGATGCCAAAAGAAACATTAACAATTATTCTATACACAACGGTGATGTTCTGTTTTGTCGATATGCTTGGTTATTGTTTAGCGATTAATTGCTTTAACATCTACATTACTCAAATCGAAACCCAAAAGAAAAAGAACATATGATACCAGAACAGTGGCAACAAATTGAAAGATTTGGTTTGCCACTGTTCTCTTAGTCATCGCTTACTGAATTTCTAATATTTTGTAAATAATTGTTTGTTTATTTGTGATGTGATTTAACATCTTCATTACTCGAATCGGTTTCTCAAAACAAACAGAACAGCGAGAAAACAACGAATATAAATGATCAATTATTCCCAACGGCAGTGTTCCGTTTTGTCGCTGTTCTGAATTATTGTTTAGCGTTGTTCCAATATTTCGTAACGCAAAGTTATTATTTCCATTCAAACTATCGCATATATTTCGATGTAATCAATTACGTCGTAATGAAAATATATTTTCAACAATCAATTCTCAGTTTATGAATGAAATTGTTTGAAAACAACATATGTAACTAAACTAATCTACAGTATAAATTATGCAGCGTTCAGAGATGAGAAAATAATAAATCAAGTTTATAATTGTGTACTGCGTCTTTTGAGTCACCGTTTATTTTGAACTAGTAAATATTATTGCAATCTTGCAGGGGGATATATGTTTATCTCGTGTGCAGGAAAAACAATAGATAACAGCAGAGTGGACACATCAAGTGTCCTCTCAACGTCCATTGAAGAATGCAATGTTTGTAAACAATGAGTGGTACTGTGGAATGGTGTGTATATTTGTTTAGATCAATTGCTTATATAGTATTTTGGAGGGTGGTATCTCAGAGGAGAGCAGGCAGAATATTAACTGGATGGATGTGACCTTACATTTCTGCTGGGTCTCAACTTGAGCCCCCTGTCTTCTTGCTGCGTTCACTGCCTGCTCGCTTTTCATAGTCGATGCCTTTGGGGCCCGCTTCTTGAGCACTGTTACCGTGTCCCAGTCGCCCATCGCGCGCCGGTGTCAGCTGTTTCAGGTCAATAAGACTCTTCTGGGTTGCGGGGGCCCTTCGGGAGACACGTTCAATTCGTATATTTATTTCTGGGCATGCAAAATAAAAATCGTATAAGGGTGAACATGAACACACACCTGAAATTAGCAATGGGTGAGCACCCAAATCTGCCAACTTCACACCCATGTGTCGTCTTAGTTTTTGACATAGTGCATCGATTCAAATGTAAACATTTCTCGTACAAAAAATACATGAGAAATCAAATTAATTATTCACTAAAACAATGGGGGGAAGCGTTTTAGATCAATTTTAATATACTGCCAAGAATAGTAATAAACAGTCATTCGTAAAGCACAAAAAGTAATCTATTATAGTTTACATATCTATTATATCTGTAAATAAGTTTTATTTAAAAAAAAAAGAAAGAGCGTAATGACAATGATTTTTTTGCTGTTGAAATATCCCCCAACAATTATTAAGTCATACACGTGTAGTCATTTTAGAGACGATGGATTTCCAGCCATTATCTTTTGCCGCGCAGTTTTATACCGATCGCGCGCTCGATCTTTCCGAGGATTATGTTATTCGGAATACCACGACCAGCTTCGTAATCGGTGATGACCTGCGGCTTCTCGTTGATCTTTGTGGCCAGCTCCTTCTGGCTCATATTCTTGGATTGCCTGCCTTGCTGGATCAGCTTTCCGATGTCGAGGGAAATGGACTCGTGACGAAGCTCCTCCGTCTCCCTGTCCAATTTAGCTGTGTTTTTGGTCGCAGCATGCTGTTTGTTGCTACCAGCACCCCCTAAAACATGATGATTCAAATATCTCACTTGAAACAATTTTGCAAATGCAAAAGTCTACAAGACTATCGTCAACATACTGAAATTGTAATTTGTCTTTTACTCATCAGACAAAGGACGGATATTATATCATATGTTCAATAGTTCAGGTTAGGGGAAAGGTTATCCTTTAGGAAAATTTTTAACATTATTGTCAACTTTGCCAGGTGATTAGAGCAGCAGATCATTTGAGATCAATACAGGCATATTAATTGCAAAGCATTCATTACCAACAACAGATTTGACATGTATCGAATTTATTATATTTCCCCCATAAACAATTACGTTTCGGTAAACAAACAAACGGCGTATGGAGTACAATGGAAACGAAATGACCTTACATTTCTGCTGGGTGTCAACTTGAGCCCCCTGCCTTCTAGCTGCGTTCACCGCCTGTTCGCTTTTCATTGTGGATCCTTTTACGACTCTCTTCTTCAGCACTGTGTACGTATCCCAATCTGACATCTTGCCGGCGTTTTTAAGATGCTCCAAGTAAATAAAAATCAGCCGATCTATAGGTCACCTCTTCACGAACAACTATTGCGTATGATTACCAATTTATTTCCGGTAATTTCCGACGAATCTTATTAGCAAATGTGCAGCAAAACGTGAACACACACCTGAATACAGCAATGAATTCTACAGAACAGCAAAACTTTCCGAGAGATCTGCCAACGTTATACCAACTTTAACAAATTTTAAATTCAAATTTCAATGAAAACAATAAAATTATTTTCCAATTAATTTACTGTTGAAAGTAAATAAATTAAATGACCAACAAAAGCTTATTTGATTCAATCTCATTACGTACATGAGATAAAAATCAATTTGAAGGTTGTTTGTTCATAAAAATATGAGAAGATTCAAGAACTATTTGTTATTTTTAATATGCATTTTGTAGGAGATCTACAATTAATAATAATTATTTGTCGACTAACTAAAACCATTTTGATATCAATAATCAATTTACTTGCTTTTGGTCACTTCCAAAATTAAACTTGGTTAAAAATAATGCCTATTTTTATAAATCAGGTCGTGGCTGTTAGATAATATCTTCGGATAAAATAGATCTGTCCTTTCAAATTGTCAGTATATTTTATACTGTGTTCTTAGTTACTTTATTGGATAAAGCAATTAATGCACTCTGCAAGAGTGGAAGTATGCCACTTAGCCCTAAACTTTTAAACATAAACACAAATATTAAAAATAATAAACTTAACAAGAAGCAGCAACAAAACTAATTAATATTAACGATTAAATTCAAATTAAATATGTATTATGATAGCAGGTAAAGTATTGTTTAAAGATAAACTAATGGAATTCAACGATTCGTGATTAAATACGTAATTATCTGAAACAAAATAGCGCACTTATACCAGGGTACCACAACTACCCAACGCAATGATAATTATTTCTGTCCTCAGACCACAGGTTAGATTTACGTTGCCAACTGTAACATATTTAACGCATATGTGTGCGAATGTGGTTGTATTATCAATTTGCGTTTGCTTCTATAAATATATATGCACATATTATTCAAAATATAGTTTAGAAGTAGTTTGTAATAATACACAAGAACAAATAATAACATTTATAAACACAATTATAAATAAATACAGAATTACAGACATTTACATTATCATCACAATTCTTCTTCTCTCCTAAGCGTGGGTTAGGGATACGCTACCAACTGTCCTGAAAAATTTGCTATCCCATTGATTTACCCTGACTTATACCACCACTATCACAACTCCCCCCTAATTATAGTAACCCTTTATATTTTATTATACAAGTGGTAGCTCCGAAACGTCTGCGTCATTCTTGGACTAAGTTCATTTCATGTCATGTTCATGTTAAGTTGGCTTTGCTGCCATCATTGTACGATTTTGTTCACTTCAACTGTCTGATCCGGTTCGTGGGGAGCGTCTTCGTCGAAGTTTGTGTTTCTCTTCGGATTATTTTCGAGCAATTCCAACTTCCAGCTTTACTGGGTAAGTGTTAACATTGTTTACCCACCGATCCTCCCTCCGGCAACTATTAATTTTACGAAATCCAACAATGTACTCGTTAAAATATCTCAATCGAAAATGGTTCAATTTCATCGATTCAGCCGTAACGAATGATTTTATCGTGAGCCGCTCTTTCGGCGTACAGCACTGAAATGGCGTCTCGTCCATCTCGTCATTCGATTTTATATTTATAAATATGTATATTTTTATAAATACCAGTAATTTCTGCTGCTGCTACTTGAATTATTATTATTATTAATCTCTGTTGTGCATTTCATATACCTTTTGGAAGCTGTACGTATCATCAACAACAACTGATCTTTAATGCTTGTTTTGTTGAAAAGAAGGATACATATATAAATATGCTTGCTTTGGTTCCCTTAATAATCAGTCATCACTATTTAAACTGGTTATTGTTAAATATTATTTTGATTTGATACCGTTACTGCTACAAGAGATGATGTTTCCAATATTTCTGAATATATTTGTATTATTACATTATTAATGATCATTTTCCAGACAACACTATTGAGACTGTTTCCAAGTTAATATTTTTTTTGTATTTTTTTCTGTTTGAAGACCCCCTCTGAGTGTAATCAGTAAAAACTCGATTGCCTTGCCTTTCATTGGTTATTATTCTCGATAATAAAACACCAGTCAAAACTCTCCCTCCGTGCGTGTGTGTGTGTCTCTGTGTGTAACAACCAACACCACTCATCCAAATGGCGAATCGACGATTTGGAAACAATCCGCAGCGCGGTGGCGGCGGCAACGGGGGTGGTATGAATAGGGGCGGTAACTTTGGGGCCTCCTCATCTAACATAAACCCGTGGCAAGGTGGCGTGGCGCCTGGGAATTCTGGCCCGAATTTCCCAACCAGTCAACTCGCTCTCACTCTTGCAAACCTCATCCAACAGTCGACACAGCAACAGGTCCCATCTTCAGATGGGCCTCCCTCCTTACTTACCATGAATACTAGCCCCGGCTTCTTTAATAATCAAGATCAGTATAATAACCAGAATCGCTTCAGTAATCGCGGTAGACCAGATTTCAGACGATCTGAACCTTACAACAAGGTAATATTTCAATTATTTTTACATACATATATATTTACTTTTTCATTGTGTATATTTTTCTCTGCTCTGATTCTTGTTTGTTTTGTTTTTGGGCAACTTTGTAATCTTTCACTGTTTCTGATTCATTCTATTTATCAATCAATCAATCTAGTCTTTCAAGTCCCAAAAACACAACTATCATGTTTTTTTTGTTGTTCATTAATTTTCCACTAGACGAGGGAATATATATATACAATTATTTCATTCTCTTAATTCTCTATATACTCTCCAATGCGATATTTACTATTTGCGATTAATAATGTTCGTTCTTTGGAAATATAGAACCGTGGAGGAGGCGGCGGTTGGCGCAATGAAGGTCGCAACAATGGCCCTTCAAGGGGTGGACATAAGAATAGACCGAACTTCAACAATAAAAATTCTCCAAAGCGCGACAATAAAATGAAGAATAACGATAAGCGCGAGAAACGTGAAAAGCAAGCGGAAAATGCTTCAAATGAAAAGTAAGTTTCACACTCATCAAGTTTATTTGGACTTTTGTTAATACTTGTTTGATTTTCTAGGAACAAAGAGAAGGACCAAGCAGTTGACGCAATTGCTGCAGCTGGGATCAGCAATGATAATGTTGATGAAGATAAGCATGAAGGAAAGGCCACCAAATTTGATGGGCTTCCAAACAGCTTGCTGCATTGCTTCGTGTGCAACAAGAGCATGTGGGACGGGGAGTCGTTCCAGAACCATATCGGCGGTAAAGCTCACAAGCAAATGATCAGCAGCTTGGAAGAGAGTTTCCAAATAACTGTGAATATTTTACGTGAAAATATGAGATTGTCCGAGGAACGCAAGATGATCGAGTACGAGCGCATGCAACGTTCCCGTCGTTACCATCATAACAACACCAACGAGCCTGAGAGTCATTGCAACATGTGCGATCTGAAATTCATGGGCAAGATTGTCGTTCACAGGCAGACCGAGGGACATCAGCGGTTGAAGCGTTTCTTGCATCCCAAGTGCCACAGATGCAACCTCGAATTCCCATCAAGGATGGAATGGGTTGACCATCAATTTGTACCTGAACATCTTTTTAAGTTGAAATCTCAATTGGAAGAGAAATCTGTTGATCTGGGCGAATACAAGTTGAGAGTGCAGGCTGAGATCGATACGGAGCCGTTATTGGATGAAAACATCCAAAATGAAGACGACAATCCTGTATTGGAGCTGCACGACGATATGTCCAATCTGTTCAATCGCATTCCGGTCTTCAGACCCAACAGGGGCGTAGGCAAGGCTAGCATGAAACCTGCCACTGGCTTCATCTGCGATATTTGTAAATTATTTATGCCTTCTGAGCAGGATTCAAAGGTATTTTATCTTTAAAATATTCAAATGTACTACTACGTTTTGTCTCTGTTCTGGCCTAATATGTTCTATTTTATCAAAAACATACTTTTGCCAACGAAATCTTAGTGAAACATGTAACTGATAATATTACTTTTTTTAGGTGCATATGAAGTCGTTTGCCCATTACCATGCGTTCGTCGATGCTGCGAAAACTAAATTCCAAAACGCAGCAAATGAGAAGAAAAAGAAAGAAGATTCAAACGGTGAAGAAACTGTGGAAGATAAGGAAGACAAAGAAGAAGCCACTGAAAACAAAGACGACGAAGCCATGGAAAAGTTGTTAGATGGTATGTTACTAGATTTCCTTATTAATACTTTGCAATTACAATATATTTTTTTTTTAAATTTTAGATATTTACGATCCTCATGCTGCGGATGCTGAAGAAGCCGATGAATCATCTGAAGATCAGCCCGCGGTGGAAACAAACGTTGAAATAAAAACTTCTGCAGAAACAGCTCCTGCAACCGAGGCAGATCCTCCTATTGTTGCCGAAGCTGAAACAGAAGCGGAAACTAAAGTGACGGAGGAAGATAAACCCGAAGAAGCTAAGGAAGAACCCGAAGTAAAAGAGGAGGAGGAGGATGAGGTCAAAGAAGAGAGTAGTTCTCCATCAACTCCAATGACTAGGGCGAAGCGAAGCAATGTTAAAAACGGTGCTGGTCCCAAGAGTAAAAAAATTAAAAATTAGATGAAAAATCTAAAGAAATTACGACGAATCTGCAATTCAAAAGTACGATGTTAATTTTTATGAACAAAATATTTTTTTTATTAATTAATTTAGGTTTACGTTTAAGTAAATTGAAATATCGTATTTAATTATCCTTTTTTTTATATAAATAAATTTTGTTTTATTGATCGGATTGTTTTGAATTTACTACTTCAAAAAGACGCACGAGGAAGTAAAATGTAGAATTTATGTGTTCTACGTGAATCAAGGAAAAACTATGCGTTGAGAATTAATTTTATTTCGAGGACAAATAATTTAAATTTACAACAAAAATTTAAAGACTTTCTTTAATTACAATGATAAGAGGTAATAATTGTTTACTTGGAAACAAATGAATTGTGTTTAGTTTTGAGGATTATCTCTAAATTTAAAATGAAAACTAAAATTGAATAACATTTTTCCATCCTTTAAGCACAATAGTATCTCGTCTTCCTTTCCTATTGGAACAAACCACACAGTCTTTACTTTTTGCTCCGTCAGCTCGACGCAAGATATGCAAGAGGACGTGCAGTCTTGAAATATAAAGAATCACCAATTCGTATCAAACTAACGCTGTACCTAGATATTTAAATTCATGGTGGAAAGATACAAGATTTTCTGAGGAGAAGCACATGTTTATACAGAATGTACATTGTAAACAAATCTGGGTTTCTTTCGCATAAAAATGAATCCGTTGCTATATTGCAACGATCAATACCATTGAGGCAATATAGATGGTTTGTTTTGGTTCAAGATTTTGCAGCAAAACGGTAGAGGCGCCACCCGATTCCATAAAACAGTGTTTCCCAAACTGTTATACTTCATGGAGATTTATTACACACTTTAAATCAGTTTTATCGAAAAATTTCTGTATCTGCTATCAAAATATCCTTTTCGTTCCTGATCCTGTTGGAAGTTTGACATTAATACATGGTCACTCGCTACGAGTCGCCACAAGTAATTGTGTTATGTAATTGCTATTATGTGATTTTAATATTAAAAATTTCATATTTAAATATGATTTAATTATTTTACGGTTTTCAATTTAAATTTTATTGATACTACGCTTATTGAAAATTATTTCATATTTTCGTTTCATTTACTTCTACTTAAACTTGCTCTTATTATCAGTTGAATTAACTTAATTAATTATTTGTTTATATCTTAATTAATTATTACTTTCTGAAAAGTGTATTTCCAATAGTTTTTGTAATGTTTATCATGAATGTATTTCCAAAATTGATTAACATACATTATTATCTCTATCTATTCGCAGCTGTTATCAAACGCTTAGATAAAAATTATCTCTATAAGATAAGAAGTGAACACTTGCAGTGAACGCATAAACAATCTCCATATAAGGAGTGAACACCTGCACTTTGCAACTGTGTTTTTATCGCACGCATAAATTATCTCTATAAGATAAGGAGTGAACACCTGCACATTCCATATAAGGAGTGAACACCTGCACTTTGCAACTGTGTTTTTATCGCATGCATAAATTATCTCTACAATTTGTGATGTTATTTAATATGTTGTACACGTCCGTTTCTTCAATTAACAACATTCTAATCAGAAATGCGTATAATTAATGAAAATTCATGGCTTGTTGAGATGCCGGTCCAACTGTATTTCGGCAAAAAACGTGAGTAAATCATTGCTTTTGACCCGAAAAAACAATCGCTGTTTTTTGTGCTAAACATTTACACGTCTCTGATCTGAACAAAAAAAAAAGGAATTCGTTTGTATTGAAACAAAAAATATATGAAAATAAAAGTATAAGGCAAATTCGATATCGTTAAGTTGAGCTCCTCTATT
>JAFMTC010000011.1:340085-376732 GCA_018845635.1 Nicrophorus orbicollis | reverse complement strand
GTCCAGGTGCTAAAGGTATATCATCTTTGCTTCGAAGATGGTAACCAGGTATCAATTCAAGCGCAAAACACAGCCTCTGAATTGATGTGCAAAAGCGAACGTACACATTTGCCTTCACGAGGGTGCACCTGTTTATAATCTGAAAATGTGGCGAATCGCTTTTTCATAGTATGTTTAAGTTTGCCATTTACAGAAGCCGTAATTTACAGATGATCACGTAACAATAATACAATACAATAGGGTTATTTGAAAATCTGTTTAGTTACTTCTTCAGATTTGGTAACATTAAATATACTCGTCTGTTAAACATTCTTTAAAAGTTATATTTTTAATGCAACCAAATATACACTTGAATCGCCTTACAAAAATCTACATGCTTTATAGATAAAAAGATAGTTTTCCGAAAATAAAGTTTGCATTATCATTTTCGCTTATTTTCATTTGGAAGTGGAATGATTAGACTACTTTTTTTACGGAGATTATACTGATCCAAATAAGTTTAATTATTATTTATATTAGTCTAACTAACTGTTGTAGTGAGTATAGTTTAAAAATTAGTTGCGTGGTGACAAAATTCTTCTTAGATTCACTTTTAGCCCTTCAGCATCACATATCTTTTGTAAGTGCCATTCATAAAATTTAGTTAATTCACTTTTTAGCATTCCAGTCCGATTGAAGGATCATTTGTGGGTAGGATAAAAGAAACAAATTTGTTTTAGACACTTCAGAATGTTATTTTGTTTATTACTTAATTCTTTTAAATTGCTGATCATTGAACTTAAAAATATCCAATAGTAAATTTTCCTTTTCCCAATTGCTCCTGTGCAGGATTCTAAGTCTATACTAGTTAAGAAAATCTTATTTTATTCATAACATTATTCTTTAGTGGTGGAGTAAACAAATGTAAAACGTTAACTAACTAGGAACAATCGTATAAGAAGGTACATTTTTTTAGTTATAAACTGTTTGAATGGCATGAAGATAATAGTACAAATCTTACAATGAATAGCCTGTTGATTAACAATACTGCAAGATGTGGATGGATTATATAGAATTTAAGATGTAGTTACAATATTAACGAAGATGAAACATCTTCAATATGCTAAAAAAAGAAAGTAAGACAAAGAATATCGTAAATTTTAATAAATTTGAACAGATTCGACATTGATCCATATCAGAAAGTTTATAGCATGCTGAAGAAGAACAATTGTTGGAATTAGCTTCAAAAGTACACATAATGAGTGTACTTTAACATCATTCTTATTGCAAAATGCAACTTGCGAATATTATAGAGTACACACACAGTGTACACAGATTTCGAAAGTTTGGGAATCACTGTTATAAAATAACACATCGCACTGCCGTACGCCCTTCGGATTGTGGCTTCATGACATAGTGGGAATAATTCAAAATACCGTTCAGCTGATTAGGCTGTGTCATTGGAAGCGTCGTATCAATTAATTTATGTGCATAGGAATCTGCGGTGAAATCTGGTGAAATCAGTGCGTGAGGAGTGCAGCGTGTAAAGGTTAACCAAAATGACTATATTGTCGAAAATACGCGGATTTATGAGCAGACACCGGAACAAGTTCCTGGTCAGCGGTGCGGTAATAGGAGGCACAGTGCTACTCACCAAGTATGCTCAGCAGAAGTTGAAGGACTGGCAGGAGAGGGAGACCAGGGATTTTATGGAGAGGACGAGGAAGCAGCAGCACTTTGAGAGTACAGAGATCACATGCAATCAGACGATACTCAGTCTGATCATGACAATGAATGATGCACTGTCAGAGTGTATAAACACTGAGGAAATTATTGCCTCACTCCGAGACAATCCGGACAACAAACTGGAACTTTGGGAGAAATTGAAAGTGTGTTTAAAAACAAAAACAAGAATCGCTGGCCATCTAACATGAACTATTTTGATTTTAGGTGCTTGTTTTTACAAAAGCCAGCTGCTTGATTTATTTGTCTGTGATGCTAGTGATTACATTGAGGGTTCAGTTGAATGTGCTGGGTGGTTACTTGTTCATTGACCCACTGACCATTCCATCGGAGGTGCAACACAAATATCTGCACCTATGCCACAATCTACTTGATACTGGCTTGAAGAACATTTCAAGCTTGATTAAGACAGAGTACATCAAAATACTTGGTCCCATGGATCTGAAGAAGCAAATCAAATTGAAAGATTTCGAAAACATCTTCTGGGCAATACAGACTTCCATTGCTACGAATGAGAAGAATCCATTGAATCATCTTAATCAATGTGTCGTAGATGATAGATTATTTGAACATGATGAGAGTGTTTTCAGTGATATGGTAATTATCAAATAATTATTTTGTTTTTCACTTATATAATATATATTTCAGATGAAAGCCACAGCAGATTTGTTGGAGAGTGATGAAGTGAAAGCTTTGGCTGCGCATTGCATAAATCGCGGTTTCGTGCAGCTCTGCGACCAATTGGCAGATTACTATGGGAAGAATGATAGGAGGGAGGTCCCTGCAAGTAGCCCATTAAATGGTTTTGTGCATCCAAGTGATGTGAAAATACCATTGGCAAAGTTGATTCCTATAATTAATGGGTTGACATCAAAAGGCTCAATGCCCGATAAATTAATTCAACAATTGATATCCAATGCAAAATTGAAAACCTTCGGAGAGAATATTTATGAATGTTTCAGTCACAGCAAGTGAGTTTACTTTTAATTTGTGGGTTGAGACTAATATAATTTGATTAAGTTAAAACAATGATGGGTCATCCTAAGATATATATATATAAAGGAAAATCTTTTATATTTTTTTAAAAATAGGAATGGTCATTTTCTGCAGTTAATTTTAGATGAGATAAGTAGTAGGTGTCTTTGTTTCAATAAAAGCATTTTTTTTTTCAAAATTGTATTTAGTTAAAATATAAGTCAATAATCGTATAAACTCACGTATGAAACACAAAAACCGTTCGCAACGTTAAATTCCGTAGGAATGTACTCTCCCATCTTATGAAGATGTTCCTTTAACGCCAGAAGCATCGGTTTCGATATCGCCAAATTATGATTAATGGATTCTTTCGACCAGTCGTTTAATAACTCGTCGTCGCACCTGTACAGCACCTTGCAAACGTTCTTTTTTCCTTCTCCAACAATATACACACTCAAGTTCTTCTCCATCACCCAAAGAAGCAAATGCTCCACAAACGAATCATCCTTTTGCCAACTGAATGTGATTTTCACAGAAGGCAGCAGCGACTCGTCCAGGCAATCTTTAATTAAAGCGAAGCAATCCACCAAAGGGTCTGATAGTATTGTTTGATTATCTTCGTTCGATATACTCAAAGTGTTGAACCACAGTTTAAAAGTTTCAACATTGACTCGATCCCCCAGCCATTCGTCGCAACTGCTGCAAGACAAGATTCTGTTTTCCTTAATCGTTTCTTTAAATAAACTAGAGTTCATGTGAAAGAAGGTTTTCGTGTAGAAGAAATCCGTTGTGGACGGGTTCAAATTGAAATGAGTGTCTTTCGAGCCGTGGCAAAACCAATCGTTGGGCTCAGAATGCGTTGGTAAAGGCAACACCCTTTTAAACTGACCCTCAGCTAAAGTTTTCAAACACTTTTTACAGAAGAAACGATACGGGACTTCTTTGCTCAATTTACACTCGGCCAAGTTCATTTTCAAATTGGATAATTCGCCGGACAGTAATTCCGTCTTGAAGCTTCCCATTGTGCTGCTTTGTGAGGTGGATCGGAACGAAATAAAGTTGCGTTTTACCACCAAGGAACTCACTCCGCTAACCAAGAACGAGTCGTCGAGTGGAATGATTTCCTCTTCATTGTCATGGCTTACCTTCAGACAATCCTCGGAGAACTTGAGTTTGCATTCGTGCGCTATGTTCTCTTTAAGGATGATGAAAACGTTGACTGATTGCAGCCTAGGCCGAAATTCCATTAAAACACTGTGCAGCAACATCTTAATTTAGAATACCCTTGCTTTTTAGTATCTTGCAAAGGTTGCTGTTCTCCTGAACGACGAATGGCAGGGTGACTTTTAGATAGTAATCGGGGAGTAGCTCCAAGTTGCTGATGACGTTTGAGAGCAAATGCGCTCTTTCAGTGTAGATACCAGGTGCGTCGAACTGAAGGTAAGTGAAGTGCACGTGCAAATGATAAAAGGAGGGCTGGTAATGCAAGTAAACGCGTAGCTGACTTGCCTTGATGTTGTACTTTTCTTGGATTATGTTCTGAAAGTTTAAGTGGAAACAACTGGATTACACTGTAGTATCTTCAGTTACCTGTCCAATGGTTTGGATATTCTTTAGGAGTTTCAAATGATCCTTGGATAAGTCTCTCAAAGATTTTATATCCCTTGCATGTACTAAAGCCAAGATGTGCAAAGTTTCAATAGTTTTACCATCCCATTTTATATCAGGCAGCAAAATGAATCCATTATCTTCAGAAGAATCTTCATAGATAATTCTTTCCACTTCCTTTTTGTGATCGAGGATATTATAAAGCCACTATAATAAAATTGATTAATTTAATAGTAAGTAATGAAAGTTGAAATTACTTACAGATAAATCAAACTGCTCTTCAATAATATGAGGTAAAATTATGTTCTTGTAAAGCTCTGGAGTTTCATTAACAATAAAACTTATTTTACCCGAATACTTGCTAATATGTTTATCAGTTGCCGGATGAATGATTGTAGTCTTAATAGCTGAAACAATTTATTAGGAAACATTTAAGAGATACTCATAGGGATATTAAGAAGGACCTACGATTGTACTCTGGGAAACATTCATAGTTTCCATAAATATCGTTTTGGAAGATCTGCTTCAATTCGCTCTTCGCATTAAAGAAAGCATCCTTCTCCTTCAGCTTTACATCCTCGAAGGCAGTTTTCTCTAACAAAACAATTGCAGTACCACTGAGTCCATCAAAAGAACCTTGCAAACATACGGACTTTCTGTTCGAGTTATTGTACAGGATTTTGTCCACGGAGAACGCCGAAAAGTCCTTCAAATCTTTATGGACATTAGGGTTTTCACTCTCCACCTTCTCGATTTCACTCTCAATTTTCGCTTTTTTACAAACGGGCTCGATCTCGTTAGAAGACATGTTGATGCTCTTCTTACGTTTATACAAAAAACAATGTGACCAACGTTAGGAAGGGAATCAAAGAAAAACACTAGTTTAAAAAATAAGATTTTTTGTTCAATAATTTGTATCGCAACGAGATCAGGAACATCCAATTAGAGTAAGCTTACAAGATTAACATATTTAATGTAATAGATAACTTTCGTCGTAAAAGTTTTAAAATTTAATATGAAAAAATAAATAAAAATAGTTTTTTTTAATTCTGAGCCTTTGTTGAACAACAAAATAATACTTCAGGCATTTGTAACATCTTGACTTTCTGTTGAATAAAGAGTAGCTTCTTGGACTTGCTCCAAGTGCTCCTCTCTGGTCATAGTAGGAGTCATAGTATCATTTGATTCAGTGCAAATCTGAGTTGCATTTTGATTATTTTCAGAAGTTCTTAAACCAGCAACACCTAAATTAATAATAAACAAAATTGTTATACCATATAACTGAGATTATTTAAATTTAAATTACCTTTTTTGTCAATTGAGGCCAAATCTCTTTTGATTTTCCTGCGCCTGGATGGATCATTCCTCCTCAATTGGAGCATTGTCTCAAAGTCCATAACATACAGAAAGCCTGCAATAAGCAGCTCACAAGTCCTTTCCCCAGACTTGTAAGCTACTTCCAATTCCTTGCTTGTTCTCTCATCATATTGCCACCAACCTATAAGACATTAATCAAATAATGCAAACATTTTTGAGATGTGACAAGTACCGTTTCTTCCCTCGTAATACCATTGATAGCATCCCTCAAAAATATCATTGTCACCCTCGTTCACTTCACCCAGCAAGTGTGGGTGCTTGACAAAGTTACGTGGAATCTCTTGCCTGCACATGGCACACTTCTTGCTCTGATTAGCAATGCCTTTGACACACAGGAAACAAAAGATATGGCCGCAGGGCAGTTGAGCTGGGTGGACATAAGGTTGCAAGCAAACTGCACATTCTGAAACCTCTAGAATTCCATGCAATTAATGACTTTGCCATGGTCATTACAAAATCGACTCACCTTTCTCGTCCACAAAATCGTTGCTCTCTGCACCGGCAGTAGCCATATTAAACAATTTAACTTAACAAATTCATGCAACAACAAAATTTATAATTGAAAACAAAACACAAAACTTTGACATTAGTCACGTTTGTTTTTAATAAGTCATTGGAAGATTATTTATCAGTTGGTAAGAAAAAATATGTTTGGGTTGGACAAATTTTTAAATTCTTATTTAATAATTAAATAACTAGATGGTGCTGCTTGGATAAATTATTTATAAAATTATATATTTCAAAGTATTTCAATTGTATGAAATGCTAATATTACTTTAATATTGTATTATTTAATAATTACAGCGGTAATTTATATTTATAATAGTATTTTATTTTAATTGAAATGTTGACTTTGACAATTCAGTGGTGTGAGAAAAATTAACCTATAAAGGTACCGAAATAATATACACTGCATTTAACTATGATTTAAGCAGATTTAAGTTACTTAAAAGTTCAAAGAAACGTGTTGCTATTCAAGTTAAAAGTTTTCTATTTATTGCGAAATGGCATTGTTACTGGGGCGCAGGTTGCTCAACAAACAGACTTTACTCAAAAGTCAACGAAGACATGGGTATATTGTGCTGTAAGTAAATTATTCTTAATACTATATTTTTACGCTAAAATGGTATTAATAATATTTCAGTGTGCCAGAAATTGGAGAAGACTTGCCAGACAAAAATCCTCTGGTGCAAGAAGATGGGTTACCTCAATTTAATAAGGTCACAATAGAGAATTGCATGGCTGCAATTGGTCGGCAAACATTGGACTTTGAGAATGATGTTAAGAACATTGAGAAAACGTTGGAGAGTGGGCCAGAGAATGCCAATTTTTTTAAGGATGTTATTGATCCTTTGGAAAAGATGGGGACTAGCTTGGACATGACCTGGGGTTTATCGAAAACTTTGTATTTGGGAAATAGTTCATTGATGCCCACAAAATCTTACCTTGCTATACATGACAGGGCCAAAAAAGCCAGAGCCACCAAGTATAATAGTACATTGATTTACAGGGCTGCACAAAGCAATGTTAAGAAAGTGGAAGCAGGGAGTGAGGAGGAAAGGGTTGTGAGGAAGTTTGCACTCGAGGGAAAGCTTAATGGAATGGATTTGGACGGCGCTTATAGGGCTCAGCTAGATTTGAATTTGAATAAAATGCTCATCGAGAGACAGAAATTTAAAGTGAAAATCGACGCGACGTCGAAAAAGTTTAATCACAGAGTTTCGGATTATGATTTCTACAAGGAATTGCCGAGAAGTCTGACGGATTCGATGCCCGGTGGTACTCTGACGCTTAATCCTCATGTGGTGAGCGGCTTCATGGAATATTGTCCGGAGCGTGAATGGAGATGGAACGTTTGGCAAGCTTTGGTCAGCAGAGGCTCCGGTTACGGTGATAAGGAATTTGAGACGAGTACGCATATGGAGGAAATCAGGTTCTTGAGGAGAGATCAGGCGAATATATTGGGTTTCAAGAATTACGCAGAGATCTCGATGGAAACTAAAATGGCAGGCAGCGTGAGTAATGTTATGAATACCTTCGAGGCTCTGCTGAAACAGGCTAAGGTAGCGCAGGACAGGGAATTGGAGGAGATGCTCGCTTTTGCTCTGGATAGAGGTTTCGAAGGGAGCAGGATCGAGCTGTGGGACTTTCAGTATTGGAGACGAAAGCAGTGCCGCAGTCTCTTCGAGTACAACGAAGAGAACTTGAGGGAATATTTCCCGTTGCGTAAAGTGTTGGAAGGTTTATTCGAACTTTGCGAGAATTTGTTCAACATCACAATCAAGCAACGACAGAACGTTCCTACATGGCACAAAGACGTGAAATACTACGACGTTTTCGAGACGCACAGTTCCGCCCCAGTTGCTGGCTTTTATTTCGATCCGTACGCTCGTTCGGAAGAAAAGATGCTCGGTGTGCAGACGAACGGTTGGATGGTCGGGATTCAGAATCACAGCAGGATAGCCGAAACTAAACCACTCACCGCTCTCGTGTTCAACTTCGAAGCTCCAACAAATGAAGTGCCTTCGCTGCTGAGCATGAAGGACCTGCAGGTGCTTTTCCACAAGTTCGGACAAGCTCTGCAGCATCTGCTCAGTCGCACCACCTACTCGGAAGTGTCGGGATTATCGAACGTCGAGTGGGATGCCGTCGACGTGAGCGGCCACTTCCTTTCCTCCTGGCTGTACAACAAAGACACTTTGAGTATGATCAGTTCGCATTACTTGAGTGAGGACAAGTTGCCGGGTCACACGCAGGATTCGTTGATCAAGGTGAGGCAGCTCGGTGCGGGCACCGAACTTTGCAAGGAACTTTACCTTTCCGCCCTCGATCTCGAAATCCACAGCAGCAAAGACTTTTGGTTGGACATCGTGAAGAGATTGTGGCCTCAGTACCGCAGTTTCCCGCTCCTCAAGCACGACTCGCACGCGACTTCTTTCACGCAGATCTTCTACGAGGAATGGGCCGCAGCGTACTACTCGCACACCTGGTCCAAAATGATTGCCGCTGATGTGTACAGTGCGTTCCACGAGGTCGAGGGTCAGCAGCAGGCGATCGCTGACGTCGGTAAGAGATTCAGAGACACGTTCCTGGCCTCGGGCGGCGGTTGCCATCCCAGCCAGGTCTTCAGGAACTTCCGGGGTCGCGACCCGTCGCCGAAAGCGCTGCTCGCCTCGCTAGGATTAAAGGATAAAACCAATCCCATCAAGGAAACTGAATGATTGTTTAGATTAATTATGTTCTAGTGATTGTAAATATTAATTATTAAAGTTTTCGAGAAAACAAAAACACAACTTTTTTCTATTGAGATATTTGATGTTCACATCTTAATTCTCACGAATACTAAATTTTTTGACGTTCTAATACTTATCCAAGTGTTTTGTTGTGGCGAACTATTTAATTGATATGTATTTTCATCAGATCTATAACTTTTAATAAAACGTGTATATCCATATGGATAGCTTCTGGAAGAATATTTCTAAGAACAAACTTTCTTCAGCCCCTGAGTATTTGTTAGATAGAGAAACGAGTAGGACTCCCACGTAGTTGAAATTTACGTCTTATATACTGTTCGTGCGTTCTGTATTTGTCCGTTCTACCCTTCGTGTTGCGACGAGCATTCATTCAACACACTTCAAAGATCAACACTTCTCCGGTTGACTTAATAAGGATACATAAGAACCCGAACATGGGACAGTAATATCATATGTGATATTGAATGAATACAAATATATTAAGAATGTATTTGGTTTATTTGCATCTTCATATAATATATATATATATAATATAATTTCCTATAATTATATATACAAAAGAAAAGAAAAAACAGGTACGTATATAATATATATTCCTTTCGAGTAAATGAAAACAATGATTTGATAAATAATGATCGAATAGAGAAAACAGAGCATTGAGAATTAAACCTTATTACACTGATTTTCATTTTCGAAACGCAGAAAATAACCAACTTAAATATATAACATATTTTGGCGTCTCTCATCACTCCGAGAAGAAACCACAATTCAAACTCACTGTTACCATAATAAATATACAAATTGATAATAAAAATTGTTACATAATCACTGTGAATCTTTTGATAAGTGTAAGTCAATTTAAAATTAAATAAATTAACAGGAAGGGGGAAGAAAACGGACGAATTAGTACTTGTCAAAAAAATATTAATAACATGCAGAGAGTAGTTGCTTTCCAGCACGAGTTTCAATCGTGGTTACTCACGAAACACAATAAATGATTAATAAATAAAACATAGCCCTCCCCAAATTGTACAGTACAACACATTACAGTTAAATAATGCGAGAATTGATGATTGGAGTCGAATCCAACTTTACTATAAACAATATGTTCAATCATTGGTGTGGCCGCATCTCTCTTATTTTCCATTTCTACTTTGCACTTCGTAAACATAAAATTGACTAACGAGGAAAAATAAATAAGTTGAATTTTCTTCTATACAAGACTTTGTACGTTAGGAAATCATTTACGCGGTAATAAAATATAAAATAAATTAAACAGAAAACTATTAAATAATATATATATATCAATTTAACACTATATATAATGTGAGTGTATAAGTGTATATACTATATAACAAATACTTTGCTTCAATCAAAAAAAGTTAATAAAGGATAATCGAATGATGATAAAATTTAATCTTTATGAATATGTTTCTTGACAGTGGTTTGTTATTTTGTTTGTTTGCTTTGTATGTAGTTGTTCTCTTTGCTTTGGGGGAGTAGGAGGATGAGGAGGAGGTAGGGCTTACGAAAATCTCGTAGAGTTGCCATGGTTTCGCTGATTGTTTTTGTCTTTTAGCCCGGACTAGTAGAGTAGTAGTGTGCATGCACGACGAGCAGGTCCCGTCTTCTCTCAGTGCTCCGAGTGTTCCTGTTCCTCGTTGGCGACGGACCAGTAGAAGAATCTGCTGAAAGAGTTCAGGATCCAGGGGAAAATGCCGCCGCCCCTGACCACCGTCTTGCACACGAATTTCACGTAATCAGTACGTTCTGCCATTAAGGAAAATTATCAACCAGAGCAGGAAGAGGATCACGAACGGAACCAGAAATTGCTTAAAAGGATATACGAAGGTCCACGGGGGATGGCCGCCGTTTATGTAGAGCACGTACGTGAAGCCGTCCTTGCATCTCCCCTTGATCGAGTAGTAGTACGGCAAGAAACAGTGCAGTTTGAATCTACAATTACAGATGCAATTAATAAACGTACAGATTAATTACCAGCACCGTCTCTAGGACCGGCCTGTCGGGGGACACAAAACAGCACCGGATTGAAGTTGAACTCTTCAGCTTGTTACAAATACACTAGTATCTAATACACACGCGACGAAGTTAACAATTCCCAAAAAACTAAGCTTATAATAAATATCAGATGTGTTTATTGTTTTTTTAAAACAAATAAACTCAAGAAATATTAAATCAATTATATAATATTGACGAAATTACGAACACGGTCACAATAATATTTAAACACATATAGTATACCTGGCCGCTTTTCTCTATAACGGCCCTCTTCAATTAAGGCACGTTTTCGATTTACAGCCTAAAATGTTTCGCTATAACGGGAAAAAAACTTTTTTCCATGTCGATATATCTACATGTTGCCAATCTTGCGCAATAATTGATTCGTTGTACGGCTTTTCGCTTTGCGGCCAAGTTTTGTGGAATGTATCTAGGCCGTAAAGCGAGGTAAGGGTGTACTCACTTTTCATTTTCAAAATTTGGTTTATTAGTTCATCCGACATTCGTTAAATAATATTGCTTTTGAAGTTTTACAGAATTGAATAATCATGTCGCAAAATATTGAAAAATATATGAAGAAATCAAACATTTCCAAATTATATTATTTTAGTATGAATAAGCCCAAAGCATACCCCAATATATTCATTGTTTTGTTAAATCAACTATTTGCAGCACACAGTTGAAAATTTAGACCCACGTTCAAAAGACATTATATCTATCTAAAAACATCTATCAGCAGATATTGGTAAAAAGATATAAATATAACATTCTAAGATTCTTTGAATGATGATGTTTGGATCAAGTTTTTGTCTGCTATTGAAAATTTGCTCAATAATTATAACTTTTACCAGTAGAATCATGGTAGTCCCACAGAAATTATTACAAAAATTGAGATTCTAGTAATCCCACTAAGCTTCAAAAAGCTACCTGGCTTCAAGCAACAAGACAAATAAATTGAAGTGCTTTTGCTCCAACATTCGACCTTCATGAAACGCCGTGTAATAAATGCAAGGGAAACACGAGACGTGCACTCACTTTCGACTCTCGTAGAACATGATGGCTGCCGAGTTTGTGGTCAGCACGTGAAGGAACACAGCCTTGATTCGCTTCTTCTCGTTGGTCGTCATGTACTTGATGAGAGAGTCCAGCAGCAAAGAGGCGATGCCATTTCTTCGGTACTCCTTGTCCACGCCCAACGATAGGATGTAGCCGACGTCGCAAGACTTGATGAAGGACTTGGCCAGGATTCCCGTGTCCTCGGTGTTCAGAGAGGCGTAGGGTTTGATTTCGGCGACGATCAGCCCGATGATCACGTGATTGTAGACGGCGGCCAGCGCGTAAAACCTACTGTAAATTCACATTTAAATGTTTACTTTTCATTTCATCATTTCAATCTTGTACCAGAGGCACAGTACGCATCTCATCACAAAATAAAACAAACACCAATTACCACTTCGACAAACTTAATATGTTATGATAGTCTACATAATTGTTTTCGTTCCACAACGCACGTTCAAAGTGACCAGAACCAGATTTAAGTCAATCAACTATATAAATAGTTATTAGCAGCTTTTTTTTCCTTACATAAAAACCAAACAAATATCCTATTAATTTACATTAAAAAGCAGTTAAAAGTCTAAAGATGGAAAAAAAACATACAATCATTTTTAATTACCATCGAGTAGAAAAATACTCGATAATAATTGCTGATAATTTTGCGTCGACAATTAAATAATAGATAGATTTGTTAACTAAGTTACCACCAACTTTATGGCTCACTTAAATTTATATATTCAAACGAATCACTTCACTTACATAAATGACTATTATATTGTTACAATTTGAAATTGCTACAACAAAATGCAAAGCGGAGATTGAAAGATTACCGCTTGACAACAGCAAGCAACATTTTCGTTAAACGCAACGAATTCAAATGCAATGCAAATCTTTTAAAATCTTACAACATATAAGAAAAGAACCTCAAAGAATAAATCAATAAGCGACGTGAGTCGTTCAGCATGTTCAGTTCTTTTGTATCGTTTAAGATACAGATCGCAAGATGCTAATTCGAGATTTAACTTTACAAACAACTTGACACACTTCAGTTTTTCGATTCGCACGTTATGCAAAAATTCAGGAGATAAGATAATGCGCATGAAAAATAAAATGTTTATGCAAACAACGTTTAGAATGCGAGTTGTTGAGCTTCCTGGCTGCTTTTCGAAATAAGCGTACGTCCATCGATAATTGCATTTCCGTTAAGTGCACTGAAGCTAATTTTAAGCCACAAATTAATGAAGAGAATTATGTGCAAAAGCGGTCCACCCATATCAATCATTCTGCGTGCGACATTAATTAATTGAGATTTCTGATTAAATGATGCAACTCGTTTGCAGCAATCCCACAATTGGACTGTTTAATAAGATCATTTGCGAAACGCTTTAAATTGTGATTGCTGCAATTATAATTAAGTGAAATAGACATTAATTGAAGTTAATACCGGAGACACGTGCTTTCTTCCGATTGTTGACAACCTATTTACAGCTAGAGCAAAAGGCATGTAAATTAGGATTGATCTGCAAATGTAACCAGAAATAAACGAGAATAGATGTAAATAACGGCCATGTGTTTTCTACTGTTCAACATAATCACAGCAGACCGAGAGTGCTTTATGGAGTAGACAGACTTATTCGGACCATTGAAATGTAGTTATTCCTGCTCACACAAAACAGACAATTGGAACGGAACAAAGACTCACAAATATTTAAATTCACTACCGTTTATATAGAGACAAACACATTATTTGTATTGATTTCCTTCAAAAAAAAAACTTTACAACCATTATATAATCGGTTAAGTGTACTGATAGTTTGTTATCATAATCAAAAACGAGTTGCGGTTTTACTATTTCATTTTAAGAAAACCCAAAGACTAAAAAAAACAAATTCCTGCTTTACAAATATTTAAGTTTGTATTCAAAGAAAATTAATGTAATCACTAAATAGATATATTTGGACGAGATAGGAAGCATAAACTGTTCAAACAATATACGTGGCTACTGTTTCATTAGTTGATTTGAACAAATTTTATACCAAATTCACAGTATAATTCAAACAAATTAACAATAGCTTTAAACGTAATCTAATAAGACACTTAATTTTAGTTAGTAAGACTTCGCAACTGCAAGACACGGAATTCTTCAGAACTTAGAGGTTTCTCTATAAGCAATGAATCAGTCGTTACACAATCGTTATGTTTGCTTTACGTAATTCTCGTCAGTTTGACTAATATTCGTTTAAGATATTTAAATCAATATTTACGATGAACATTTCATGATGATTAATATGAAGGTGACTGCATAACAAGTTCATCAATTGTTCAGAAAATTCTCAGAGATGTTAGCGTGACGACATTCTTTGTGTTTTCCAATTTCAATTGAATTTATTCTGATCGCATTTGCATCCCAACCTGTAAACCATTCATGTGAATGGATATCGTCAAATCTTCCTTCGTTCAATACTCTTCTAAATTTCAAGAATTCTAATATACGTTCTTATAATAGCTTCAAATATTTAAATATATCTTTTCTAATAATAAA
Source organism: Nicrophorus orbicollis (assembly GCA_018845635.1). Classification (NCBI taxonomy): domain Eukaryota; kingdom Metazoa; phylum Arthropoda; class Insecta; order Coleoptera; family Silphidae; genus Nicrophorus; species Nicrophorus orbicollis. Next base: position 362,179 of record JAFMTC010000011.1, on the reverse strand, counting down.
TACATAACGTTATCGTATTGTCAATTTGTGTTTTACATTTTCCTTATAATCACAAGCATTGCTGAAATTTGAACAACGGTTCAACGGTCGTGGTCAGCACTTTATAATGTTGACAATATATGATTTTAATCTTGATTTTGTTGTTTTGACTCACTTTTGTCTTCGTTCAAATTGGAACACATACTTTTAACGGTAATTACGTTGTTGGTTGAATTCAAAATAATTAGTTGAATAAATTGACCAATCATAGAGTTTGATTGGAAGTTAGGCTCCTCCCAGTGGGTGGGAGTTATCTGTCGCTGCAGGTTGATTAGCGTACGGTTTTATACCTGGTGCTGGATGTGATTTCTTCATACCACGAGAGCGGGTACTCTATGGGGAACCAATCCTGACAGAGTGCCCGCACCTCGTCGAGATCGTTCGGACACAGGAACCGCAGCTGGACGTCGGCCAAGGAGTAGAGCGGCACACGACCATTCCCGACAAAATGCTCGACGGAATCTCTGCCATTATTTTGATACCTGTAACAGAGGAGAAAAAGCACACACACACGTTCTTATCTCAACGTCGTTTTCTATAATCGATATGTTTACTTGGTAACTTGAAACTGGACTTTAAAAATAGGAGGAGGATCATGCCTGACAAATATTTAAACTCGAAGATACAAGGCACACGATGTGTACAGTGTACGTATATTCAGATAGGACGAGGAGATAAGATTGGTTCAATTAGGGCCAATTTATTTTAAGTGCACTCATCGACTTGATATTATTATCAACATCGTTTCGACGAAGCGAAGGAACGGGAAGAGGAAGAAAGGGAACGCACGCCGTCGTTCGTTGCTGACGTGTGACGGAAGATAAAGGAAAGGGCTTTCCACCGCACGGGAAACTCACCAGCTGAATCCGGCCATAGGTGTCGGGGCTCCTCCTACTTCGGGGTTTTCCGCAATTCGATCACAACTTTATTTCGTCCGCTTGCGAAAAGTTAATTCAACTTTGTTTGTTTTTCCTATTATTACTTGTAGAAAATTTCTCTCTCTTCGCCGCTCTTTTGTTTGTTTGTTTGTTTCTACTTTACTCTTCTTCTGCTGCTTGTTCCTCCTTCTCCTCTTCACCTCGCTCTTCCTGGATCAACGACTTCCGAATTTTGGGATACCTGAGTGTCTGGTGTTGTTATCCTGCTTCACAGCATCGCGAAGAGCAAGATCGTCCCGGCGCCCCGCGATTTCAAAATCAAAAACGCTTCACACGAAATCGCCGACGATCACGTTGTGTTGCACCCATTTGCCCCGTCGTCTACGCAACAACTAAACTCGATTCCATTCCATTGTTTTATCTATGCACATACACAAACAAATTACTAGTACATACACGCTCTCCCACTCACATAATCACTGCTGCTTTCCGCTGGCCACCCCCGCAGACTTATCAGACGAACTTTTGACAGCTGTCAAAATAAACGGAAAATTGCAGTTTTCGTCTGGAAAATTTCATATAACCATCGTAAATATCAAAATATTAGAGAACAAAACCTGACGCAACATTTTCCAACCAAAATATCATCAAATAAACGCGCGGATACAACGAAATTAAACATGCGGTTTTCGCGTCTTTCCATTGGGAACACTGTTCAAACTGTTATAGTTACCATTAAAAGATGTCACTATTTAAATTGAAACAGCTGTATTGCATTTAATTTTTAAAGTGCGATTTATTTAGATTAAATATAGCTCTATTCTTTTTTACATTTACTGTTTAAAATCCGATTTAAATGCAACAGCTTTTTAAAAATACAATACATTTAAATTAATTACTTAAAACTTTTAATTGCAATTTCCAATATCATAGTCTATTTATAAAAATATAGTGAAATGGATTGAATGAAGAAATAGTAATTATTTTTCGTACATTCCATTGGAAACACTGTCATATCGTTATCAAACTTTTATAGTTACCATTAAAAGATGTCACTTTACAAATTAAAACAGCTGTTTTACATTTAATTACTTAAAACTGTTAATTGTAGCTTTTAATATAATAATGTATTCATAAAAATATATTTATATTCATTATATAAGAAAATAGTAATTACTATAACTATACGTACCAACTTATATTCTTAATAAACATTATCTTAAATCAATGAAATAGATGATTAATAATTATATTTTGTTAATTAAACAATAACTATGAGTATAGGAACATAAATCTATAAGAATATATAAAATTTGTTTATTTATTTTGTTTTCATATTGGGAACATTGAAAATTGTGTTTCGGAAGTGGGGGCAACCCATTTAAAGTAAATACCCAAACAATTAGTTTTAACCCAAATTCCAATTGGAATTTAAGACCTCTTAACAGTTATAAACATTACGTCGAAATCATGAAAGTTGTAACTTGCATAGCACCTGTGAACATCGCAGTCATTAAATATTGTAAGTAAACAAGTTTTTTTTTTAAATTACCTTTAATTGAAACAAGTAAGTCTTTTGTTACTAATTTTATTAATATTAAAAAAAAGAAAGTTTATATCAAATTTGATTGGAATTTTTCTGCCACATTTGTGAATTTATTGCACAAGTTTTGAGTGTTTAGTCAAAGGTCATTTATTTGCATGATGTTAGTAACAACTATTAATTATAATAATAACACAAGTTCATCAAGATTAAGAAAATTGTATGCTGTTGGGTTGAAAGGTTAAGTTTGCTTATTGTTAAACAAATGTAGAGCTTCTAAAAATGTTGTTCAATGACAGATTTTTTTTTCAGGGGGCAAAAGAGATGAAGATCTTATACTGCCAATTAATGATTCAATCAGTGCCACATTGTCCATGGATCATGTAAGTTATTCTCAATGCGTTTCACAAATAAAATTATCAATAGATTTTTTTGTAAATAAATTACTTTCCTGGCCCAAAATAAAGATATTTAAATATATAAGAAATTGTTGTTTATTTTAGATGTGTGCGAAAACGACGATTATGTGCAGCCCGGATTTCGAAGACAGCAAGTTCTGGTTAAACGGCGTCGAGCAAAGTCTGGAGAGCAAGCGGCTAGTTAACTGTTTACAAGAAAGTATGTCAAATAGAAGTTTTTCATGCAGCTTTCTTTTAACTGACTTAAGTAACCTTTGTTCCGTTTCAGTTAAGAGATTGGCAGGTGCGGAATCGAACAATGGCGAGATGTTGAGGTGGAATATCAGAATTTGCTCTGAGAATAATTTCCCCACTGCTGCAGGATTGGCTTCTTCTGCAGCCGGTTACGCTTGTTTAGTGACGGCTCTGGCTAATTTGTATGGAGTTGACACGGATCTGAGCGCTTTGGCACGGAGAGGATCGGGCAGCGCCTGCAGGAGTATTTACGGAGGATGGGTAACATTAACACTACAACATTCGCTTAAACTTAATACTTTGTTGGTGGTTGATTTCACAGTTTCATATTGCTTGATTTTTAGAATTGTTTAACACTATAACCAGTCAAAATTATTGTTTTCACGTTACATTTTCCGCAACGATGTGATGACTTTTACAGCCATAACTAATGGTGTTATATAATACATTTTTTTTTTAATATATTCAGAATCATAATAATTTTGTATCATAGCTATTTATACCAACGCCAGATATTTTGGTTTGATATTAGGAAAGTTGTTTAAACATTATATATCAAGCATGAAATCAGATTTTTTTTGAGTTTTGGGTGAAATAAAGACCCTTACAATAAAAACGTACCAATAATTCATCGATCAACAAAGTGATAATTTTACTTTTATGAAGGTTCAATGGCATATGGGTTGCTGTCTGGATGGGTCCGACTCTATAGCCAGGGTGGTCGAACCATCTAACCATTGGCCCGAGATGAGGATATTGGTTCTTGTTGTGAACGATGCTAGGAAGAAGTACAGCTCGACCACCGGAATGAACCGAAGCGTCGCCACTTCTGATCTGATCAAGCACAGGGCTTGCAACGTCGTCCCCAAACGTGTGATAGAAATGAGGGAAGCAATTCAATGCAGAGATTTCAATAAGTTTGCAGAGATCACCATGAAAGACTCGAATCAGTTTCATGCAATCGCCTTGGACACGTATCCCCCATGCGTCTACATGAATGACACATCACATGCCATCAGCGATTTGATCCATGCTTATAATGAGTATAAAGGAGTGAATAAGGTAATCCAAACGCATTTGGTGAAACGTTTGTAGACTGAATGGGTTTGCTTGTGCATTTTAACTTACGGGATGTTTCTTCAGGTGGCTTACACGTTCGACGCAGGTCCAAATGCGTGTTTGTATTTACTCGAATCCGAAGTAGCTGAAGTGCTCTCGCTGATAAACGAGTGCTTTCCATCCACAGCAGCCAAATCAGATTATCTAAGAGGAATACCATTAAATATTGAGAAAGCAGCAAATGTAACTAGCAAATCCTTTGCATCTCTATTAAGTATTAAATTTGGACTTTTTCAGGACTTAAAAGTCGCTATGAATCTGCAAGTGAATGAACCCAACCTGCTGAAGTATATTATTTACACCAAAGTGGGCGAAGGAGCACAAGTGCTGGAAGGGGATCATTTGCTTACAATGGCTGGGCTACCAAAGAAAACAGTTTAATAAGTTATAAATGAAGGTGCAATGGATATAGATTTTGGAGAAAATGATGGGAATATTGAGGTGCTTAAGAATTAACTTATATACATTTTTTAAATTATTATTATTAATTTGTTTAAATCAATCCTACACATCCATCATTCCCTTCCTTTGCATCCTCCTAAAGAATTAATTGGATTTTGGTTTTGACAGTTCTGCAAACACACAGTTCAATTAGAAAAGTTCAAAACAATTTTCATGAAAAATAATAGACAAGATGCAGTAAAACCAAACTTAATTTATGAAAATCACTCAGAGAAGCACTCAAAACAACTTACGAAAGACAATTATTGTCGACCTATAAGTTGAGCAGTGGAAACAAAGAAAATATATATAATGAGTATATATATATTTCGATGGAGATGTGTTTCAGGTTACTTACTCTGTGCTTTGCCATCAATCCATGGGGTGAACTTAATTTGGGAGGCTTCGCGCTTCATGGCATCAGCTTTGAATTCTGGCTTCAGAGCCTGCCTCAGCATGCGGGCAGCGATGGTGGAATAGTTGATGTAGCTGAAGAAGCAATAAAGTGAAACCTTATCTTCTGTGGTGATTATGTAAAATCAATTGTCTTCCCATAACCTATTTTCGGGACTGTTTGATTCTAGATGGTTGAGGGGACTTACTTAAGACCAGCGGCTCTCCAGGCAGTCATGATGATCGATTGGGGTTGTTGAAAATTCGGAATCGAGCTAAAATCAAAGATCGAAGTGATCAAGCAATGAACCGTCTTTTGTTCCTGACGAATTCGTCCAATTGGAAAAATCTCAAAAGTTACATCACGATCCGCAAGTTCCACACATGCGCCGCAAGAAAATAAATGAAATTATGGGAAATTACTTTAAAATTGATGAACGACGGATTTGTTTGTTTGGAACCGAAGAGTTCCGCTTAATTAGAAGGTAATTAAAGTAATTCATTTATTTTATTTAATTACTTATTTTATGTACATTGAGTTGCCTATGCAGATATCAACTGACACTTAAATTTGTTAATGATCTGTTCTGATTCTTCCGCTCTGGAAGAGTATGCTACTTAGCCTTGTGCCCTGTTAATTATAAACAGTTAGCGGTCTATTTCACTATATTTTTATCTCTGTACAAACTTCTGGGTCATTAGAATTAAGCCATGTTGCAGGGACCTTGCGGAGAGTGGTACATAGACCAAAATTTGGTGCATTCCCTCCTCCAGAGGTAATGAAATCGCAAACAAACTAGCCAATAAGGCACATGACTCGGATGTGATAAATGTGAAGATTCATTATAACGACCTACATCCAAGTATAAGAGATGAAGAGATTATTGGAAGGCAGAATTGGATCACAGAAAGTGAAGATACTTTTTATCATATTTGGTTTCAGCAAGTATATCAAAAGGCTTAGGTGCCTTGTACCTGCCCATCTTTGCAGAGTGGATTGGTCTGATACAGCTTGAAGTATAATGTTGAAACAGAAGTTTCCAAGAGCATCATCCAGGAACTCCTAACGCTGAAATGTCCCTTTCTAAAGTCAATTGCATCAAAAAGGCTCACAAAATCTAGTGTTTTACATCGCTTTGCTGAAGTTTTTCTGGAGTTCAGATGCTATAAAAGCGAGCATGGACACGATTGAAATGCTACTCTGGTTGCAGAAAGAACCTAATACATTTACTAACTTTCCTCTCAAGATCCATATCTGATTGTACTGAACCCAAGAGTCCGGTTTGAATTTTGTCTAATTATGTTTTAAGCACTATGTTAATTGAGTCCTTATAGAGTACACGGCGAAAAGTGGCGTCATTAAGCGGAGCACAAGCTAAGTGGAGTTGGGAAGAAGAAACATTGTTTGCTCGTTTTTCCAGATGTCGTAATTGGGTTAGGGATGTTGTGCAAACGAAAATGTCATCTGCAAATGTTATTGATTTATGAAATGCTGCAATTTAAGAAATGCAAATAATTCGTTTAGAGGTGGTCGTAAATTATTGGAGCGACGATGGATGAAATAAAGGGCCGCGTTCCAAATATTGGCTTAGACGTGTTTATCGTTGTAGCGAATTGCGCAAATGTGTTTTGCCTCGGTGGCAAATACTGCCTAAGTCTGGATACTATAATTAGGTGAGCGCATTTGCGCTAATCAATTACTACTCTCCTCTTGCAGCGCCGAAAGCGATCGCATCCAATTAGTTTCGTTGCGCGACACCGTCTTCGTTCGTGCACACTCATTAATTTGCTTGTTCTCTTTATTTTGCTTTTTATTTTATTCCGTAGTCTCGAGTTATATCAGAGCGTACAGCAAGGGGCCAATAGATAAAGGATTTCCCCAGAGCGCGGAGGGACGATGGACGTCGGAGAACCGCTTGTTCTGCGCTCAGTATCGCAAGAGGAACGGAACTGAGCCGTTCCCGTACTACGTTCATATCCATCCATTCATCCAGATAATTGTTACTACGAGTTGGAGGACCACGGTTTTTTTTTCACACAACTTTTGCTGAATGTGAGGAGTGTGCTGCTCCATCGTCGAGTGAACGCTAGTTAATAACAATGAAGTTTGCCGAACATCTATCAGCGCACATCACCCCGGAATGGAGAAAGCAGTACATAAACTACGAGGTATTTTGTTTGTTTACGTGTTCCGTTCCGCTCTGTCCGACGAAAATAGCACTCGTTTTTGCGAAGAGCCGCGGCGGTGAACTTCGTACGCACTTCTTGGTTATGTGTGCGCTTTGTTGCGTATTTCGAGCAAGAAATGACTGACCATTGATGGCCTTAATCATATGATCGCCGTGGCGGGAAATATGAATTGATCAACAAGTGCACATAAAGGTTCAACAAACCCGTGCACAGAGGAAGCCCTTTGAATACAGCTTGAAACTGAAACCTCCTAACATTGATCGAATCAAAACTACATCAATAACTCAATTGCATGCTGAATTTGATCCATATTCTAATTCTATAGTAATATTTTTCGTTTAAGCGTTACGTAACAATGTTGTTGTTAATTGATGTACGAAAGTTTCTATTTCAAAGAAATGCATATAGTTTATTTGTTGCAATAACACATTTTAACTTAACGTTTTCCTTTAAACCACTTACAATTTCTTGACTTATACATATGTTAGGATACATATTACATTGAAATCCATAATTATTATATTTGTTTACTTCATATTATATAGAAATAGTATTTGAGTTATATGAAATCGAATCAAAGTTATATCAATAACTCATTGTTTTTGTTATAACAAAAACTAAATTATTTATAATATATTACAAGTGTAAGATAATATTTAACTTTTACATTTATATAAATATTAATTCTGAGTGAGCTTTGCGTAAATATTTATATAAAACATGCCACTGAATAAGTTCGTAAACTGCTGTACAGATACCTGGAAATCTTAAAAATTACTGATTTTAAGTCTTCTATTCAAATCTGTTTCCAATGATAACTCATTATAAATTATACAAAAGCAATTTCATATGATTATATTTTCAATATTTGAAACGAAATTATATGATTTAGCACAAAATATGAAAACTATGCAAGTTGATATTTGCGTAATCAGCGGATTAATTTTAGTCATTTTCACACACAATAATAGTCTTTAATTATGTTTATTTAAAATTCGTTATATTTATATAACAACAGAAATTTTGTACGACTCCGTTATTTCAATGTGCAGCACTTGCAACGACACCAAACAATTGTAGGATTTAGCACTAATTATGAAAACTATGCAAGATTACATTTGCATAATCAGCGGTCATTTAGTGAGGAACGCTTTAATAAGATTAAAAAATAATTCAAACTTCGAAGTGAATTAAAATAACTTAATAAGTTTGTTTTTACAGCAAAAACCACTCTATTTCAAGTAAATTCATAAATAATGGTAAACATCCATAGTTTATCCATTCAATATCCAAATTTATTTTGAGTGAAACTTTTAAAACACAAATTCAAGTAAGAAATGTGTAAGATATCCATCAAATTAGTATAGAAACCTCTTATTTCTTCTGATCCAATTGCATTATTCATATGCTCGGAATACCAGATTTATCCCTATTCGGATTTCCATTTTATTTTCCTGTATACATTTCTCAAGGTTCTGCTCCGCACATAATCAATCCGTTATACCCGTGAAACGCTCGAATTGCTCCCCTTGCAAGCAATCGCTTCTCCCGATTTTCATATTCATTTTCTGCTGTTGTTTTCTTCAATGTTTTTTTCTCTCTCTCTCTTTCGCACTCTGAATATGATGATGTAATTTAATGTAGTGACGACAGCAGGTGTTCGTTCATGTGATTTTATCAGTGTTTGGCAATGGTTTGTGTGTTAATGGGATTAATGATTAACTCTCGTCTCTCTAATGGGAATGCGTGAGGGGATCTTTTTTTTTTCATTGGTCTGTTGCTTGTAATATGTGTAAATCATGTTGTTGCCGTTGTGTTATTTTCAAATAATTGAAAAGTGGAGCAAATGCCAAAAAATGCTGTGTGGATGCGGCTAGGAAATAGAAAAAAATGAATGGAGTAAATAGAGACGTGACGTGTGCGGTTTAGAATAAGTAGGTGCGAATAATGGAAAAATGCATTATGAAGTTTGCCAGATGCGCTTCGGTCTGCGCCGCAAACAAAGTCTGCTTTTCTATATCGGTATTTCTAAATAATATTAGAAGTGCGCGAATTTGAATGAAAGTACATTGAATTGTATACATATAGAGATGCTTAAGTCGTCAGGGATGCTTAAGTCGTACCATTTGAGAAGAGAGCCTTATCAAAATAAGTACTTGTTAAATAAATATACACTATATGTATTATTCAATACTGGTGTTAACATTGTTTTATATTTATTACAATAAAAATTATATGTTTTCTCATAAAATAAACTAAATCTTCACTAGTCCTCCTAAGTCGTAACATCAGAAGCTTAAGTCGTATCTGAAAATATAATTAAGCTATAACAACAATTATAACGCAGTTATTAGTATTAATGTGTATGCATGTTTCATATTCAATCAGTACACTCAACATACACTTACCCTGGTCGTTGCCTCTGGAGTATGTAAAGATAAGCAAAGATTATCTTTCATGAATTTGTAGTACCACTTGTCTGCAATTGATTTTTATCTATTGATACGATGTGGCAATTTGTCAGCCAATTGAAAAGTGAGTTTTCTTTGCCCAAAAAGCTACCTTCTACATTGAACACTTGTCAAACAAATTCCTTCTTCATATTTTCAGTAAGACGCCTTCCAAATGTCAAATTCTTGTTTAATCCTTTAAAATGACGTCGTAACGTCGATATTGTCTAATGTTGAACTTCATTGAATCCAGTAATACCTTGTAATAGTTTGGTTAACACTTCGTCCAGATCTTCTATTTTCCAGCTATAATAAATTCGGTTTACATATTGGCGGAAATATCTTAATAAATGTCTACTTTTTACTGTATATTTACAGTTTGTTTTGTATAAACTATTGATAATTGAAGATGTACTTGTAAAAGTGATTATTTCATTTAATGCACTTGTTTAAAGTATGTGTGAGAGCATATGCGTTTCTGTTAATAAAAGTTTAAATTTTATTGCTTGTGAGTATATTTATCAATATATTACGTGCAGATTGATTAGTAATTGTAAACATCCACTATATTGACATATTTATGGTCGTATTTGTATTAAACATTTCAAAAATGTAGAACTGATGCGATGTGATAAAATTTGTTAGTTAATATTATGTTTGAAACATAATTAGTTAATAATTTAAAGAAGAAAATTTCCCTGAAGATGTTATAATCAATTTATAAATTGGTAGAATGTAATAGTTTTGAAGATTGAACGTTGCTGAAAAAGTTCCAGAAGATATGTGGAAATGTTATAATAAGATATTTCATACGATATTTTCACTTGCAACAAAACCAAACAATTATTTAGCGTTAATTATGAACACTATGCAAGATCAAATTCATAGGTTTAATTATGTATATTTTCAATGATAATTCATTATAAATAATACACTACGAAAACTATGATTTAATAGTTTCAAACTTTCTTCTTGTTGTTGGATAGAGTTGTAAATTCGGAATTGTTCGTTTGAAGGAGATACATTTATACATATTAACTTGCTGCAGGAGATGAAGGCGATGCTGTATGTGGCCGTGGAGGAGGCGCCTTGCTCGGAGAGCGTCGACAAAGAAATCTTGACTCGCCACTATCACAGCTTCGACGAGCAATTCTTCCACTACTGCGACAAGGAGCTGAAGAAGATCAACACGTTCTACGCTGAGAAGTTGGCCGAAGCGACCCGTAAATTCGCCACCCTCAACACCGAGCTGAAGACATCCTTGGCGGAGGTCAGACAACGGCCCAAGTCGCGCCACAACAGCGACCAACCGGTCACCAAGAAACCGGCGATTCCACCGAGGAAGATCCAGGAGTTCAAGACGGCCTTCAGCGAGTTCTATCTGAGTCTCATCCTCCTCCAGAATTACCAGTCGCTGAATCACACCGGCTTCAGGAAGATCCTCAAGAAACATGATAAGGTAAATTGCTCGCTCGCAGATCGCAGTTTTGTCCTAATCGCGTCTTGGATTTCAGTTATTTTCAGTCGACATGGGTGCCAAGTGGCATGCCGAGTGCGTCGAAATCTCGCATTTTTACACTAACAAAGACATAGATAAATTGATCACGCACACTGAGAATACCTTCATCGGTTCATTGGAGTCCGGAGATAGGCAGAAAGCCATGAAGAGGCTAAGGGTGCCTCCGTTGGGAGAGCAGAGATCTCCGTGGACCACGTTCAAAGTTGGACTGTTTTCCGGATCCTTCATCGTTCTCCTTATAGCAGTCGTACTTTCAGGTAGTTCTCAATTTCATTCGAAATCAATATAATTTAATTGTATTTCGAACTATTGCTAGAATCCATCTAAATCTGAATCAAAACTTCTGATCAATAATTACAGAATATTGAATTTATAAAATCTGTTTATGTTTTAGCGATTTTCCATGAGGGAACGAGCGAGAATTTGAAGATAGCTTTCCGGCTTTATCGGGGACCGCTTCTGATCATCGAGTTCCTCTTCCTCATGGGCGTGAACGTGTACGGTTGGAGGTCGAGCGGCGTGAACCACGTGCTCATCTTCGAGCTCGATCCGAGAAATCACCTGTCCGAGCAAGACCTGATGGAATTGGCGGCGATATTTGGTGTCGTCTGGACGCTGAGCATACTGAGCTTCCTCTACAGCTCATCTCTCAGTATCCCGCCGTACGTGAATCCGCTCAGCTTGACGGTCATCATGATTCTATTCCTGGTTAATCCGCTGAAGGTGTTCAGATACGACGCGCGTTACTGGTTCCTCAAGATATGCGTAAGTTAACTGCTAATTACACTTGGGTACAATTGGGAAGAAGTATATGGTTTTTGCTTTTTTCGCGAATTAGGTCCGCATGATCGGTGCACCGTTCTTCCACGTCAACTTCGCCGATTTCTGGCTGGCCGATCAACTGAACAGTTTGGTCGCAGCATTGCTGGATTTCCAATTCCTGCTTTGTTTCTACTTCAGCAACGGAAACTGGTTGGAGGCTGGTGGTATGTAATAACAATTTTGAAATATCTAATACACTCGTTTCCAATCTATTGATTGACTAACTTAAAATCTTTTCTCATCCTGCGATATTTGACCAATAAAGCGCTAAACAAAGGGTTACACAAAAATAGATTTTAGGGCTTTACAAAAGTATTAATGACTAATGATGATCTTGCTTGCATCTGATTAACAAGTATTACAATTCTTGATCAAGGCCAATTACATATCATCTTGAACAGGCAGTTTATTTCTGAGTTTTGTCTCGATCTGTAGAAGAATTAGAAGTAATTTGGAATAATATTCGAAAAGTTCAGCTATTCGAGTTATTCTTGCAAAGGCTTTAGAAGAGTTTTGCTAACAATTGAAACATGTGCTGTAATTTAGGGTGCAATTTCTTTACATTTTGGGTATAAGTGATCTAATATTTAAAAGACCAATAGCGAGAGGAATACTAGTTTACTGTTAACTTTCTTCTAATTGGGATTTTGAGTCTGATAATTGTCCATGTTTATTGATTATTTGTCGTGCATTTTCTGGGTGTTGGCTTTCCAATTAATGGTATTTATGTATAAGATAGTGGACCGTAATGTATTGATCCGTTCTGTTTGTGCAGATTTAGGGCAGTGCCAAGAGAAGAATTTCATAATAAGACCGATAGTGAACTGCATTCCGGCTTGGATCCGTTTCGCGCAATGCCTGCGCCGTTACAGGGACAGCAAAGAGGCGTTTCCGCATTTGGTGAACGCGGGCAAATATTCCAGCACATTTTTCTCCGTAATTTTCGCCACGTTGCGGGCATTTTATAACGGTCTGTAGTAGTTTTCCGTATTTGCAAAGCGATTAAAAGGAACGAACATTGTCGTTTTGGTGTTGCAGATCAGTATGAAGACCCGATGGACAATCCGTTCCTCTACCTGTGGATAGCTGCGAGCTTCATAAGTTCCTGCTACGCGTACACGTGGGACATCAAGATGGATTGGGGCCTATTCGATAAATCTGCAGGAGAGAATAGGTTCCTCCGAGAGGAGATCGTCTACTCGTCGACTTTCTTCTACTACTTCGCCATCATCATCGATCTGGTGCTGAGATTCGCGTGGGGCTTGAGCTTCTACTTGACGGAGAACAAGTTCGTGAGCGGAGATTTGATGACTTCCATACTGGCGCCTCTCGAAGTCTTCCGTCGTTTCGTGTGGAACTTCTTCCGTCTGGAGAACGAGCACCTGAATAACTGCGGTAAATTCAGAGCCGTTCGAGATATTTCCGTGGCGCCGATAAACCAGTGCGATCAGACGCAGATCATACGGATGATGGACGAGGAGGAAGGAGTGGCGAACAGGAAGAAGCACAAGTCTGGGAAGAAGGCCAAGGAGGAGATGAAGCTGCTGCTGCAGGAGGAGATCATCAGCAATCTCGATTCCAGCAGCCCCACCTCGACCATCCACTAGCAACTAGCTGCAAACAGTATTTTAATTGGACAATTAACGTGCTAACCCTTAAACAACACTTAATAAACCCGAATTCATTCCCTTTTTATAAATATATATATATATACCATTTTAAGCCAATTTATATTAAATACAAAGAAACGATTTATATAATTATCATTTACTTATATATATATATGTATAGATATACACGTACTTTATTATTATTATTATATTATTATACAACTATTTAATTAACTTGAAAGGTGCCTTATTGATTGCCCGAAGCAGTTTCACTTCTTGCGTTTACCATATTTACGTACTTACGATGGATGTTTCTGTTGTTGTTTAAATATACTTAATGTGTAACTTGCTGTGATTAGATTTTCGTATTTATCGAGTTTCTCAAAAAAAAATATGAAAGACTGTGTACGACTGTGAGGAGATGGATGAAACAAATAAAACGTAATACACAAAGTTTGTTATTGTTTGCTTCAGTGATCTCCCCAATCGAATCCAGATGACCAAATGGAAATACAAGGATTCGTCTGTTCAAGTTTCTCATCTATATATATATATATATATATATATATATAAACTTGTGTGCGTATTATCCTCCTCCGAACATTATTGACTTACATCCGTGTTCACAAGTGGTCCGCTAATTTCGTTTCGGCCGAAGAGGAGTGAAGGAGCGGAGCTAAAAATACGGTGTTTGTGCGCTTTTTGTTCATCTCGACCATTCCGTTTCGGTTTCGTTTTAGTTGACTTTAATTGATCCGGGATTAAGGTGTGAGTAGTAGTAGTAGTAGTGGTAGCAGCAGCATCTGTGGCATTTGGTATGGCGAGGGACGCGGCGATCATCGCCAATTGCTGCGCAACAAATCAACACGGGAGAAGGCAACGATCGGATGCAGCTAATTACTTGCACATCGACTACTTCTACCAGTTCTACAGAGGTTCGTTTTACATAGAAATCGATAGAAACGCCGTGCAGGGTAAATAGAAGAAAAGAAAGAAAATTCTCGTCTAGCTAGACTTCCGAGAACCGAGAATGTTGGTTGGGGATGTCTGGAGACGCGCCAAAAGGAAAGTTTGTTTATGTCTGTCACCATCTCTTATCTAATGGAAAAGTTCATTTTTACCCATTTCATATACGCGTCTGATTCCTTGAACAAACACAGTACTTGCCAAGTATAAAGTAACGCGTTACCATGATTACCAACCACGCGTGTTTCCCATAACAATTTCTAAGCTATTACTTACTCAGTAAAATACCTTTACCAATGAATAACGTTTTATTAAGTATCATGTAATGACTTAAAATTAACAGTAATTTATAATTTGTGATTTTGTATTCAAAAATTTAATTAAAGAAAGTCATTAGATCAATAGTTTATAAGCCTAGATATTTAATAAATTAGGACTGATTTGAAGGCCCCATGATTCAGTCCTATGCATGTAATATTCACTATATACGTATTACATAACTACATTTGCACTTGTCTTGATGAACAAGTACTTTCACAAGTTACTTGCCAAATATCGATAATTGAAACTAAGCATTTTTTATTGATTTCAATATATAAAATGTAATTTGTTATTCAAATATATTCTTATTGAAAGTTCTGTTGCTTTAGCACTTTGAGAATGTGTATTTTTCACAAGAAGAAACCAATAAAATACTATTTTTTACTTAAACTTCACTATAAAGTGAACTTAACTGCATTTAAATATGTATTCTAAGAGATGTTGTATACTCACTCAAAGAGCGATCTCTATAAAGTAAATTCAAACTGTATTTATAAAAAATAAAGACAATCAAAGAAACAATCATAAAGTATGTTATCAAAATATAATTGTTCAATTAAGTTAAAATGGGTTATTTTTTCCAGCTGGTAACGAAGAGGAACCGTTCTTACGATGAAGAAAAAAGGTTCTTTCCGAAAGTTTACCATGCGCGTATAAAATAATCAGTATTTAAGCGCGCCGAGCAGAATGACCTTCTTAAAGCCTTTAACAACGGGATTATCCAACCGTGCGTTCAAATTTCCTCGTCCGATGTTATTGTTGGTTTTTGTACACTCGCTTCTTCGTTTACGTTAGATTTTCTTTATACCTGTGCGAGTTCCCACAAGCGAACTTTCGCTATCCGCAATAATGAATCATCGTAGCTTTTTGTATAAACTACGTGTAAATATTTATTTTACGTATATCGTTTATTATTTCTACTTTTATTTGCAATCCCCAGTTCCAGTTTCGCTGTTTACGTATGAAAAACAACAACAACAACATGAAGTTTACATAACATTTCTTTGTTGTATGCAAACCGCGAATTGTTTTTGAATTGCACGTCGTGGGAAATGATTGAATATCAACGTTTGCTTAATTGTTTTGTTTTTCGCATTCATTTATTATTTTTTCAATAATTAGGATGCTCGAAGCGCAGCATACTTTTGAGTATAGACGGCGTGCAGCGAAATGTACATTCATTTGAGGCAACGTGCATGTAATTATATGGAAATAATATGCGCACACATGTACACACGTCTTATGTACTTGCTCGTGTATCGAATGCGCACTTTCAAGGTAACAGTTTGTCCACTGAAAGAAAATTATGATCGCGGAAAGAACACGAAAAGTTATTAATATCGAACGTAAAGTCGTAAAGAGAACCGCAGTGAAACTGTTCGAATTCGATTCATAAACAAACTGGAGATGATTTAAGTAACTATTATTGGGATAATGGATTCATACAAAGTTCAGCCTGAAATGTGTTAACCGTTGCGTCATATTTTGACGTTTTATAATAAACAAAAGTTGATCAGAAAAGTTGACCTATTAACAACAATTCAAATGTTTGACATATTTGTCAAATTTGACGTAAAACTTAAAAACTATGTATTTTGTACACAAATATTAATAACAATGATGGTTTAAATGCGTTGCAACATTTTGTCTAATAGAATAAACTATTATCGAAATAATTAATTTATTATTTTAACCCTAAAAAATATTAATGGTTGACGTCCAGAAGAAAACAAAAGGCGCTCGAAAAAGTTTAACAATTCAAAACTTTGACATGTAAATTGTCAATTTTTGACATATCCATTAATTTGCATGAATCATTTAAAAACTATGAATTTTGTGTTTTATCAATGTCTAATAATAATGATGGATTTAATGCGCAGTTGATGGTAACATCTTGCCCATTAAAATAATTGCCCCGTAAAAAAGTAATGCCTCGGAGGAAAATCGCTACTAAAATAATAAATTTACGATTCCCTGAACCGTTGCTAAGTAATTTTAATACGTGGACGTGCGAATCGTTTTATTCGCAGGTTAACGCCGCTGTTTATACAAAATTTCATTGTGGGCAATTTCTTACATTTATGCACAACAATAACAATAAAACCGGGTTTGTTTGACCAATGCGACCGAGGAATGCGCTGCAATCGTTTCGTAAAGCATGTGTTTCAAATCAACATTGTTCTTATTAACTTCAAGTTAAGTATTAATTATCTGATGTAATTATGTATGATAATGTGATAATTTGAATAAAGTAATCATTTGCAAATATGTAACTGTTCTTTAACTTATCACAAAGGAAAAGTTATGAATGAATATCTAAATGAAAACGAGATCATAAATATGGTATCGTTCAAGATATTCCTGCTTTATAGACCCTGTATCATTAAAATCCGATGCGAAAGGTGCTGGTTCAAAGCCCATAAAAAGTAAAGACCTTTACCGGATTTGCAGAAACACGAAAAATATATTCAATAGGACCTGAATGGTACCATAATATTTTTAAAAAAATATTCATGTATGCATTTTAGTGCAAATCATGAGTATTTTGGATATGTCAAACGAATAATTTGATAAATTAAGTTGACATTGACATTTGCATCGTTAACATTTACGACAAAAGTGATTTACTAATATTTAAAAATACAAAACAAGTGTGTTTTCAAACAATTTATTTATTTCTCTTTACTTGTAATACATCTTTATTGAAAGATATTGTAAACTCACTTTAACAATAATCTCTATAAAGTTGCAAATAGACATTTTGTGTATATCCTTTTGCAGCAATAGAATTTGATTTTGTTTTTATTTGCTTTTGAATTTCTTCATTTTTATTGTATTGAATATATTTTTTTGTTGTAATAAAGAATATTAACATTTATTGCAACAAAAAAAACTTAATATAATAAAAATGAAAGAAATCAAAAGAAAAATAAAATTCCATTACTATTATTTTCTCTATAAAATGACATCAATTGCATTTACAAATATATTCTTATATTCTGTTCTGTCAATTTGACACTTTGAAGTTTTATATTTTTCACCAGAATATTTAGAAGATCCTAGACCCACTAGATATATTTTTTAAGGTTTTAAGAAAGTTTATTCATAATTTGTGATAATTAATGTTGTATAATAATAATTATATGAAACGCAATAGTAAACAGATAAATAAAACTAAAATATATTGTTACAGAACTAAAAGAATATATAAACTGTCACAGAGGGAAATTGTCATTGATATTTTAATTTGAAATTGCATATTTTAAATTCTTATTTCTTCAATGATCGATGAAATACACACATTATGTATGTTAGTTTACTTGGATGATATAATTTAAGATATTAAAGGTGCAATTTCACTTAAGAAAGTAAATGGATTTTCAAATTATACGAGATTTTGAAGAAGTTCTTGTTAAGGAGTAATTCAATGCAACTGTAGCTTTATCGGTGAATAACGAGAAAAGTATAGGACTCAGGTTAGATCCTTGCAGAACTCGAGAATTAGTAACAATGAATATTCGACTTGTGATTGTTTATAATCACGTATAGTAACGGTTTACTTCGTAGGCATGATCTATAAAGGTGTGTATTGTGTGTTGATCAAAAAAAATGTGCAGTGTATTGAAAGGAACGTCCCTGCATTATAATAATGTCTATGGAACCGGTCTAAACGTGTTGTAGGAAAGGTAATTGTGTCTGTGCGGTCGACGTTGGAGCAGAAGAAGAAGAATGAGAAATCGATGGGGGCCCAGGTGCTGTTGCCTGGACCCAGCGACGTCCAGGGTTTAGGTTTGCCTGTTGCTACAGTGGTCGTGACAATGAAATGGGTGGTTAGGAGAAAAAAAAGTAGGAGCAGAAGAAGGGACGCAAACACGGCGAATACCTGAACATCATCAAGTACAACAACAGCAGCAGCATCAAGAAGAGGTGGAATAAGTAGTGGTGGTCTGCAGCAGCAGTCAGTGCGTTTGGTGTGGAGGAAAGCAACGAAGAGTGTTGGTGGTGGGGCAGGTACCACCACGCACCACGAACTTTTCAAAAGTCGAGTCAGTTGCGTGTGCCGTGCCTCAGCTGTCGTTTTGCGTCCGTCTTTTCAAATCGGGGGAATCCCGCGCGAAAGAAGCGAATAAAATAGAGGTGTCTGTTCGTTTAGAAGAACGGTGTTGTGATCCGAAAACTGTTGCACTACGACGACGATGACGACCAGACCGGATAGTTACTATGACAACTGCGGTAATCAGCAGGAGGTTGTCAACAACAACGGGCTGTACGGAACCTACGAGAACGACAAGTACGACCACCTGAGGAACGAACTCCTGGGGTACGCGAGGGCGAAGAGTCCCACGCAGACCATCGCCCTCCTCACCACCGTACCGCAGAACATCGCGGCGAAGAGCATCGCCGGCAGACACGCGCCCACCAGGAACAGCCTCCGTCACAGCAGGATGATAGTCATGCATAAAACAGGCTCAGGTAACTGAATTATGCGAACGACGATGATGACTAACAGACTGAATCAACCTTCGTGCATCCATCCATCCATCCATCACAGATCGTCGCGAAAGCAGATAATTGAACCGGACGCGCAATCAATGCCACGGAAAATCCTATTCATAAACGCAAATACTAGTGTTTCATACGCACAGGGAACAATTCCAAAGTGCAACAGTAACAATTACAGCAATTGCACAAGCTACCTTTGTCGACATGTGGTCGACGGTCGCATTCCCAAGAAAAATTCTTTGTATTCCTCCGCATTGTCAATTTCTGTTCCATTATCATCATCATCGCAATAATCAACATAATTTTTACCTTCAAATGAATTCAAACTTCCTGTTCGTAACATGCGATACGGCTGTATTTTCAACTTTGAGAACAAATTACAGGAAAACAGTTTGCAATTTTAGAAATACCTGCTTATTGAAGTCTAGTAACATATCTACAAGTACCTATATATTCAAGCCTGAATATTTGACTTTTATTAGAGTATTTATAAATCAAATTAACAGTTTTTTTTTTCAATCAATTTTGAGAGCTAATTACAGGAAAACGATGCTCGTTACAAATCTAGAACTACTTACATATAGAAGCCTGAACATTTGACATTAATTAGAGCATTCATACATCGATTTAGCATGATCGGTTGCCGAGTAATACAAGAAAACACGAAGACATTCGTTCGACATCTGGTCTTCGTTCGCATTTGAATATCTCTTTGAATTCCTCCGCTTTGTCAATTTCAGTTCTATTACCATCATCATCATAATAATCAACAAACACACTTCACCTGCAAACGAATTCGAACACTTCCGGTTCGCAACATGCGAACGACATACGCGGAAGCAAATGAGAGCTGACTTAGTTTTTAATGACCCATTTCGTTTAACATGAATGTATTACATGTCCGTGTTTCCAAATGACGCGAATTGCACTTGCTGCACTTCCGGTTGTTTTCAATGAAGCGAACTTTTGTATTGTATATTTGGTTCGTCCCCATTTCGGGAGTTCCTGAATCCAGGAAAACGTTTTATTTTGTTTGTTTTGTTAACGTCGTTACCTGCAAACGTTTCTAAGTGAAAACTCTAATTAATATTCATTTACCTGTGTGCTGCTATGTGTGGGTCCCCTATCTGCGGTCATTAACATACGTCCATGAATTTGAACTATCTAACGAAAATATCTACACTATTCGAACGTAAATGCACCACGATTTCTTATCAATACGAACCTGAATCATTGTTATTACTACTTATTCCGTTTCAAAAAGAATGTTTAATACAAAGAAATTCTTTCTCCTAATACTTAAATATGTTTGACTAAACTTATCAATTAATTAATTGCGTAATTATTTACAATGTTTAGTCTAAATAGATAAATAATTGTTTATAAATATGGCAATAATAACCACATTAACTTACATTTATGAAGAGTTAAGGCATGAATTTTGATCTGTAATATTTACATATACGTATATTTAATCTCTTAATATTAGAAATTCAAGAACAATCAAATTACAATGTTTATACAATATAAATGAATCATATTACTTAGTCTATTAATTTACTCTGAAATGACAACATTTCGCATTAATATGTATACAGTTTATAAACAAAATTGCATAGTTTAAACATTCCTATTTATTTCATAAGTTTCAAATGAAACCGACAAATACCAAAAGTACTTTGCAAGTTTTAGTCGAATATTAATGACTGAACCATCGACAAATGATTGTTTGACATTTGTAATCGTGTCACTGATAAGTATTTTAGATAAATCAGTCACTTATCTTTTCGTATAGCCAAGTAATTGCATAAACTTTAGACATGTCAGCAGAAGTTGTGACGCACCAACATATTTACTCGATTCTTAGAAACTGTGTGTTGTTCTTAACATTAACCGGTTTCAACGACTAAATGAATTAACATATTAATTATTTTATTTATCATTTATTATATTTTTATACAATAAAAATGATTACAGTTTTACCACGTTACTGTTTCGGATTAAATCGTTAAGAAGAATAAATATTTGCACTTATGAAAAGCTAAACTAAAATGGTAATATTCGAAGAAGGTAGAGGATTATTCAAACTGTGAAAAGCTTTTTTTTTGTACAGTTGCATAATGCAGATTTATTTTGAAACGTGTTGACGTGAATAGTCTTTCCGTCCATCTGATTTAACGTCTCCAGATGTTTTAGTTCTGGGGTGCCGTTTAGGGAAGATGAAATAAGTCAACTGCAATATAAATGTTAAGCGACTATACTAGAAATAATATTAGGTATGTGTGGAAAACACTGTTGAAAGTGCCAAAATTATTGCTTTTCGAGCGTTATATTTTTCAAGTTTTATAATTACAGGAAAACGGTGATAGCTATAAATCTACAAATCCATGCATATTGAAGCCTGAACATTTGACTTTAATTTGAGTATTCATGTGTCTAATTATCTTGATTGGTTCTCGAGTAATACGCTCAAACGTAAAGACACTGCTTTTCGAACGTAAAAAAAATATTTTTTCAACTTTGACAGCGAATTGCAAGAAAACGGTGCTAGCTACAAATCTGGAGTTATATGCATATTGAAGCCTGAATATTTGACTTTAATTTGAGTATTCATATATCTAATTATCTTGATTAGTTATGGAGTAAA